>JAFEMH010000112.1:0-227500 GCA_022495995.1 Adenophora triphylla var. japonica | reverse complement strand
TCGTTTTATAATATACTATACGCCCCAAGATAATTATAAAAATCATAATTATACTCTCTCGGACTATCTCTAAAATTTATTTTAGAGAAATCGATTGAGAGAGAAAGTGAGTGAGAGAGAGAAATCGAGAGAGAGAGAGAACGATTGAGAGAGAGAAAGCGAGAGAGAGAGAGAGAACGTACCGGCGACGGCAAACGGCGATGGAAAGAGACGGCGGCGATGGCGTGTTCTTGGCGAATTACTGATGAGAGAGAGAAATAGAGTGAGAGAGAGAAAGCGATTGAGAGAGAGAAAGAGGACTTACCGGCGACGGCGAGGTCGGCGGCGACGGCTTGGCGTTGGCGTTAGGGTTCGCGAACACTGAGGAAGGAACGAAGAGGCGTAATAAAAATGAAGCGTAATTAAAAATGGGGAGTATACGCGTATATATATATGGCTTTGTTACCGACGGACGGAGTCCGACGGTAATACCGACGGACCATGTCCGCCGGAAATACCGACGGATTTCACCAATTACCGACGGACAAAATGAAATTTTAAAAAAATAAATTCCCGGTAAATTAAAATAAATTTCCGTCGGTAAATGAAAATTTTCCGTTGGTATTACCGACGGACTACGTCCGTCGGTAAATGTCCGTCGGTAATGACCCTGTTTCTAGTAGTGAAAGTACTTCAAGAACAAATATACGAACTTTGATCTTCAAATATTCTTTGGAAATTGATCTCACAAGTATTATATAATGGAATATCACTCAAAATCTGTATATATCTCGTCTGTAATATATCTAAGACTGATTACAAAGGTCCTATTTATAATTGGGAGGAGACTCTTCAAGAAGGTGCCATCAAAAGGTGCCTTTACATCTGCAGACACGATTTGCATGGCCGTGTCAAGGGAGTTGCACGGTCGTGCACCCTTGGCGCCAGATTTAAATTTTGAGTTTTGACACTTCGCACGGCCGCTCCACTCTAAGCTGCACGGTCGCTCTGAATAATGACACGGCCACTCAATCTTCAAGACACGGCCGCTCTATATTTTAAGGCCACAAATGGCTTGAAAATGGGTAAGCGCACGGCCGCTCCACTTGTGGCTGCATGGCCTCTCCAGCTGAAATTGATTTTGTGTGCTTGATTTGGATGATGCTCTTTCATGTCTTTTGCCTCAAAGTGTCCAAGCATCCTTTTGATATAAAAAGACCCTAAAACCTGTCTTAAAATGCAAGAAATATACCAAAGGCGTAAAATCCAAATAATATGAAAAAAGTAACTAAAAAGTACTAAAAACTAAATGAGAAATGATGATTTATTTATGTAAAAGTATATAAAACTTAGGATAAATGACTATATAATAGTCACTTATCACTTAACCGGATGTGAGGCTATACTTGGTTCACCAAATGTACAATTGTATGCTTATGGCGAGACACTTATCTGGGCGAGACACACATCTCGCTGACCTTCTCTTTGACTGTTGACCGTCATCCTATGTCACTTATCTTGCTTTCATGCCTTGTTGTGGGTAAGTGAGACCTTCTTATACTACTTGACTCCAGCGTTGACATTGACTGATGGGGTTGACTTTTCCACGTAGTTGATCACTCCCTTGCTGAGTCACTCATGGTCTCCATATTTTGACTGACATGTAGATTGAATTTTATTTATGCACATCACTACTTTTATTAAATCTTTCCATTTTGGGGAACAATATCATACCATTTATAAGTATCTAAATAAAGATAATAAAATTTCTAAGCAATGTATAGTGATCTAATATAACAAAAAGATTATGATTTTTTGAAGAATAACAGAGGATATTTTATTAATTACCAGAAATATGTAAGACCTACTTAAATTAAGAACAATTACTTACTTTCCTCTTGCTGAGGATACTAAATTGTCCGTTAGCACATTGGATAAACAAACTAATAGGACCTTTGTTATGTTGGCAAAACCCATACTTTGGTCACTAAAGAAGCTATGTTTTTGCAATGTCCTCATTGAATTTTTTTCTTTTGCAATGTCCTCATTCAAATACACAATTTTTGCAATGTTCTCAGTACTCAATCTATAAAACCATTAATTTTTTAACAAAAATTAATCATGTTATTAGGTGACTAATGCCCGTTAAATAATTAACCAACTATGTTACATTAACAAATAATTAAGAGAAAAACATGGAAAACAAAAAACAAAAAAAGGACTTGAAAATAAAAAACTAAGAAAAGTAACACCACTTACCGGTCATCATCCCCACCACACCCTTCCATCTCTATCAAAATCCCAACCAATATTACAGGTCCCTAATCAATCAAACCTCCATTCCACATTCAACTCCCCACAAAATCATGAACAAAATCCCTCCTTCGACATTAGAGTTTTTCTCACCGACTCTTCATCCTAAGATCTAAAAACTTCACCTCCTTTTAAAATTGTAATTTACTATCAATTGGTCTTGATTCTTTGTGTTTGAGTTGTGGTTTGTGATAATCGGGGGAATTAATGCTGATTTGGTGATCACCAGTGGCGGAGTAGGGACATAATGAATGGGGAAGAAGGGTCGACAAAGTGGTTGGGTTTGGTCCTGATTCAACTGATGTTCTTAAAAGGCTTGGACTAAAAAAACTATTGTTGTTAAAAATATCATTAAGATTGTTTTTTTAAGGTTTATGAAGATTGTTTAAAAAATAAATAATGGTGGAGGATGGAAGAAGGTGGCGGTTGTTTGTGGTTGATGGAGGATTGGAGGGAGGGAGATGATGGGTCTTCATAATATTTTTTCAAGAGGTAGATAATGGGGGTAAATGAGTAATTTCGCAGCCGAAAAATTATAATAGTTTAATTTATTTAACCATATGTGACAAATCAATAAACTATTTAATGGTTGTTAGTCATGTAATGGCATGTGACCAATTCTCGTTGAACTTTTGACAGCTCGATTAGTGGAGTGAGAATATTGCAAAAATTGTGTACTTGAACGATGACCTTGCAAAAAATAAAATTTCAATGAGAACATTGCAAAATCATGTCTTTTGTGACCAAAATAAGGATTTTGCCTTGTTTTGTTAGCTGATGATTAAGGATAAATGGTAATGTTAAAATATGAGTAGATTGGAACATCAAGGATGTATTTTTAGAAGATTTATAGGATGGATAAAAATTTGGAAGTGTAATACCCACCCATTTTATTTAGTTTTAAATCATTTTATTTTATTAATTGGTCTCTAATAAAAAGGATTGAGTAATTGGGCTTTGATTTTGGGCTCGGACTAGAAACCCAAATCATTTAAGGAGTTGGATTAACTTCCTTTCGGGATAGAGTTTTGGGAGATCCAAGAATATAAATACCCTCCCTACCCTAGTATCACCTTTATTATTTACAAGAGAGAGAGAGAGAGAGAGAGAGAGAGAGAGAGAGAGAGAGAGAGAGAGTTCTGATGGACGGCCTCAAGCAGGACTTGAACTGTGAGCCGACATTGACCATGGCTCGGAGATCTGGGAAGAAGTGATGGCTGATGAGAGTTCTGATGGACGGCCTCAAGCAGGACTTGAAGATTCGCATCTGTTCATCCTTGGAGAGTGGCTCCATAATCTCGGAGAGTTTCCAACTCCACCTCTTGTAGAATTCTCCGACGCTTTCATCTTTTTTCTGTTCGGTGGTAATTAAGTCCTCACGACTTGTTTCCCACTCTAGGTTGGATCTGTACCGCTCTAGGAAGATGTTACTGATCTGATCCCAGGTATGGCGATCCGCAGGCTTGACCCTTAGGAACCATTGTAACGCTGAACTCTTGAGCGTATGCTGGAAGTGATCGGCCATTTGCTGCAGGGTTGCTCCTTTCGCTCTCATGCCGAGAATGTAGGTGTCAACATGCGTTTGAGGACATTCGATTCCGTCGAATTGGTCCATCTCTGGCATTCTGAACTTGGCAGGGAGAGGCGTGACCATTCCCGAATCTGTGGATCTGAGCGTTTCTTGCTTTGAGTTGCTCATACTGGCTTTCAGGTCTTTCATCTGTTCGACCATCCAGGCTAAGGTTGGGTCCAGTGGTGGACTTTGAGGCTCGGCGCCGGGTGCTACCATATGAGTGGTAGTGATTGGAGGTGGTAGGCTTGATATATATGGATATATGGGGCCTTTTCTGGACTGTATCGGGGTTTGTCCCCGGTGTTTTGGGATTCGTGTGTAGGCAATGGGTTGAACTCGGGAGGGTATTGGAGGATATTGGCATCTGTTTGAGATGGTCCAGCGGTGCGCTGGTTGTACTGAGTGATGGGAGTAGTACTGGCTTGGCCGTATATAACAGGGTTGCCCTAAGAGGTGGCAACATGAACCTAGGTCGGCTGTTTCCTTGGTTCGAAGGCATCCCGTAATTTGGCGGGGGAGGAACCTGGTTGAAGGTTTGAGGAGCTGGTTTCGGGGAATCGTCGTCCTCGATTAGGACGAAAGTACCGTCTGACTGGGGGATAGCGCTATACCTCGCTCATTCAGAAGCTGTACCACGAAATTCTGCTGATCTTCTTTCTGCCTCTTGTGAACCTCACAAGCCCGGATGGCTTCTTCCAATGTCATATATGTTACCGGTGGCGGGGGTCCATCCCTATCACGATTTCTCGATGAGCTTGACATGTCAGATATTCTAGCTGAGGGAACTGAGGGAATCGAAGAACCGTACGGCTACAGTAGCGTGACTCGCGAGTCAGCGGCCGGAATTCGAACCACTTTACGCTCATTGCCGAGGAACGAAAGGCAGGGTTTAGGCTTCGGAAAGGGTATTTGGCTAAGGGTTTCGGGCTAGTGCAATGTGCAGTTACCGATTAATGTTTACTTAAAACGTATTTTCTCAGAGTCCTAATCGGTTGGAAAAGATCGTGTCTTCTTTTTCGCAACTAACCTAAGGCTCTAATCAGTGGATCTCGTCACTACGTTTATAAGCCCCTCATTTTTCACCTGTAGATCGTCTTCCCGGGACGGACAATCCCGAGCGAGGGTCCTATAAGGCAAGCGAGTTCCACCGACAAAGGAAAAAGTGAACTTAAGGCTAGATGGTCACGAAAAATTCCAACGTATGTGACACATGGGCCACTGTCGAAGTCAACATCCTTAAGTTAAGGCGGGGATCATGCCAAAATTTCGGCATGACCTCTCCTGACTCGCTTGCGCGAGGGGCCTTAGCTTTTGGCGTTGGCCAAGTTGTGGCTGGCACGGTGCATACGTTGAGGGTTTGGTGACACGGTGTCACATTGAACCTTCGAGTATATTTTTCGGCAGAGCTCCGCGTCAAAGTCAAGGCTGAAAAGCTCAAGACTTCGGGTCGGGAACGACCTTCGATCTCAATATTTTGAGCTTGACTTGTGACAGAACCCGACATAAAAAACATACAATTGGGCTTTATGACACGTATTAAGCCAAAAACTAACCGGGGTCTTGGACGATGTGTGACACAAAGAGTACATGGCTTACACAGACTAGGATGGGATGTTTGGGATGACCCTGTGCGCGCTCGAAAGGTGTCTGGCAGACCAACCGAGCTGCAACTGAACGGTCATCACGGGTTACGAAACGTAGTGTGCAGTGTACCGAGGCAGCAAGTGTACGTGAAGTGCGGTGTACCGAGGCAGCAGTGCAAGTAGTGTGCGGTCACTAAAATTCCTTTTTTCTGAGTAAAACAGAGGTTTTCAGGATGTGTCTTAAAGAATTTTATGCACAGTTCAAAATGTAGCATGAAAATCAAGTATGAACGGGAATGCACGAACATGTTATGATTTTGAGATGAAAAGAATGCAACATCTTTTAAAAAAACCGTTCGAGGTTTAGAGCAACAAACGCACACAAAAACGAGGAAGGGTAAATGAAAGTTTGACCCACGGAAGGCTTTTTGAAAAACGACGGCCGTTTTGAAAAAGTATCCTCGTCCCCAGCAGAGTCGCCAACTGAAATTACCCGGGATTCGCGTGCGGCAAACGCGGTTGTCTTTCGCGGATTGGTGTTTGAGACCTCGCTTTCGGGAAGGAAAGGAGTAGCCACGCGGTTTTGTATTTTGAGCCCAAACGTTGAAAAACGGCTTTAGTGGAAAATGTGTCATTTTTATTGGTAGCAAAAACTTGGAAAAAGCTTTGAAAAGGGGTGTCATTTTTAGTGGTAGCAAAAACAAGGAAAAGGCTTTTTTAGTACCAGACATTGTTAGGTTCGGAGGTCACGTTACGTTTCGGGAAGAGTATTTTGAGATCACCCGAAATGCCTCGTATGACGAGTCTTTCTACCTTTCTCGAAAATGTGTGCGTGTGTGTGTGTGTGTTTGCATTTTGAAAATGGGGGCTTGAATGACAAGCTTAATCTTGGTTTGAATGTCAAACATTGATTTTGTGATTCTTTTGGAAAAGGCGAGCGTTTGAATGACAAACGTCGGTTTTGGAGTTTTTTAGGAAAAGTGATACGAGTGATGATTTTGAACTTTTAACTTAAGTGTCAAATGTTGACTTTTAATAATGGTGCGTTTGAATGTCAAACGTCGGATTTTGAGTTTGAAAATGATCGTTTGGATGCCAAACGTCATCTTTGCGCGTTTTGAAAGAGAGTTCGAATGTTGAACTCCGGTTTTGAACCGGGCATTTCATTGTTAGCGATTTTACGGAAAAAAAACATTAAATGATATTTGAATGTAAAATGTCGGGTTTTGAGTTTAAAGATGATCGTTTGGATGCCAAACGTCACTTTGCGCGTTTTAAAAAAGAGTTCGAATGTCGAACTCCGGTTTTGAACCTAGCATTTCATTGTTAGCGATTTTACGGGAAAAAAGCATTAAATGATATGCGATCAACGAATCGTTTTTGCGACTCAGACTTTGATAAGTAAATACTATCACGAGCCAAACGGCTCGGACTTGTAAATGACAGTATTTAAAGTGCGATATCGACAGAATCAAACAATCCGGATTTTAAAGGTTCGTTAAGTAAATAGCATTCAACGGATCAAACGATCCGGACCGTTAAATTACTATCACGAACCAAACGGTTCGGACTATAAAGTTGCGTAAAGTAAATGACGTTCAACGGATCAAACGATCCGGAATTGTAAATGACATTAAAATTAAAGAAACGGGACCGGAACGCCGTTTTAACCCGAGATTACTTCTCTTACGGGAAGAGAAGAGGATCTGGTACTAAAACGTATCGGACCTCGTTGACGGTGACGTCTACATTTCAACAACGTTCTGTGAGGACCCCGACCCGGAACCTACACGTGTCTCGAGCTGGAGTGTCCTCAAACTAACTCAAATCACCTAAACTTTTAAAACTTTGATTTAACTTTCAAACATAAACATAATTAACATATCCATTTCAAAATAACTCGACTCCTTTCCTCATGGGAGAAAGAGTTGACTAACTTTGAAAGTACTAAACAGTTTTAGTTACAAAAGACATTGGTTTTAACATAGAAATTAAAGTTTATAATTACAAACTCCATAAAGAAATTATACCAAAATACACTTTCTACGCCAACCTATACATACCCCGACAATACCCAAATGATCACTTCCAAACTCCTCTCCGCCCTTACTTGGCCGGTCCTCCTGTCTCGGGATCTAAAAACATTAAAGGGAGAGGGGTGAGAATAAATCTCAGCAAGCTATTATGAATGCAGCAATATGCCAAATAAGATGAAACACATATCAAGTTGTATATAACACATTAGAAAAGCTGTAAACACTTTACATTACCTCGGTTTACCTTTTCCCGTCTGAACAATAGTCGTACAACATTGGATATAATATTCCAATCTTAGGTGAGCTGCTTAAGCAATACTCACATTATATAAGACCCATTTCTCAAGGAACCATATAAGATAGTAGCAACTCTGTAAGACTTTTGGCTCAATACAGATGCTATAACCCCGACCTGTGGCCACAGGAGGGGACGGTCACAGATATAACATAATCCGATCACATTAGGTCACACTTCCATAATTGATCGTATTATGTTATACCCCCAACATCAGCTGATTACACATTATCAAGAACATAATAGTTACTTGAAATATAATCCACAAAGGGGATAAACAATATAGCCACATGGTAATATATACTCATGTTCAACCAATATCATTGTGCGACATTTATTTAACACACTATGCATAATATAATCAATGAATAAGAACTCAAGTAAGGAATAAGGTATCATCAACCCACCCTACATAGTCATCATACAACAATACATGACCTCTATAAAGGTCCAAGTTAGATGTACCAAGTTGGGATCACATTGGTCAAGTTGTCAAACTAGGCTGTCAAGCATTTTCTAAGCAATATTTAAGGTACTTCCCCAATTCCATTTTGATCACTTAAGATGTCATTGTGTAGCCAAAGTATTATACTTTAATCTAGGTTAAAGAGATTTCATATTGGTTCTAATTTGATTAGGTTTAAACAGCTCCAAAGTTGGTTCAATGTCACCAGGCCAGGGCACGACTCGTGCCCCAGGGCACGACTCGTGCCCATTTGACCTTCACCAGAATCTGGCGTCCCCAGCAAGTCATGACTTCCCCTTAACCTAGGTCACGACTCGTCCCCACCCTCAGGCACGACTCGTGCCACAGGGCACGACTCGTGACCTGAGCCCAGAATCAGAACAGAAGCAGAATTCCAACAGCAACCATACCCATTTGTCCCAACCAAAGTTTTCCCCTGTTTTGATCACCTAGAAAGGCATACCCAACTTCATAGATCTCATACTAAATCCTTTAAACCCAAAATGATATAAACCCAAATCATTTACCACTTGATTTCCAACCCATTTCACTACCACATTTCAAGTTAACCCCTTTAAATCTACTCAACCCATTTTCTTACACTTTTTAACACTTTCATGAACAACAACATTTTTCTAAGACATTAACCAATTCCTCAACCCAAGAAGATTTCACAAAGCATCAAATAACCATTATAACAACAATAACAACCTTAAATAATTCATGAACATTTAAAGGAAGGGAAGGGTCATAATAACTCACCTTAGAATTTTAGGATGAAATGAGGATCTTCTTAGCTTGATAAACTCCCTTAGATGCCCCAAACACAAAAGTACAATTGGATTGGAAAATGGAGAAGGATTGAAGGCTCTAGGAACTTGGAAAGTGAAGCTTCAAGAAGGCTTCCATGGAATTTGGGAAGGAGGAAGAAGAAAATGATGAAGAAAGAATGAGGAGGATGGAGGAGTATGGGGAAGGTTGACAAAAGGGAAGGAGGGGTGAGGGAAATAAGGGGAAGTCATGGCCCCCCCATGCCAATTAATTAAAGGCTTTCCATAAAAGGCAATTAGGTCCTCCAAGGTTCTAAAGTGATACAATAAATCCCCTCACTTCCTCTACTTCACATAAAGGCACCTCATCAATCATAATATTTTATTTGTTTATTTTTATTATCACTCCACCCTATTACTTTATTTTATTTTCAATTATGATAATTCAACCAAATACTTTAACTTACTTTCATTTTATCCCAAGGTTTTAGAATTATCTCCTAACCATCTTAACTTAACATAAACATTAAAAGCATAGAATAAGCACATAAAGTTAACTTTAATATTAAAAGCATGTAATATGATACTAAAATTAGTGTCTAGGGTTAGGGTCGTCACACTCACTCCCCCTTAAAGAAAATTCGTCTCGAATTTTAAAAAGACTTACTTGGATGCTCAAACAACCAAGGGTATTTCACTCTCATTTCCGACTCTAGCTCCCACGTTGCTTCCTCAACGGTGTGATTCTTCCATAGGATCTTCACTATCGGAATGCTCTTAGTCCTCAACTCCTTAACTTGGAACTCTAAGACTCTCAACGGTTCTTCAACATAAGACATATCCGCTTGAATCTCATCGGGGGGAGAACTCAAAATATGAGAGGGGTCATGACAATACTTCCTCAACATAGAAACATGAAACACATCATGAAGTAAAGAAAAAGACGGAGGTAACGCCAACCGGTAAGCCAAATCCCCAATCTTCTCTAGAATCTCAAACGGACCAACGAACCTCGGAGCCAATTTACCCTTATTACCAAACCTTTTAATTCCCGTCCTCGGAGAAACCTTCAAGAACACAAAGTCACCAACCTGAAAAGATAAATCCCGTCTTCTATTGTCGGCGTAGCTTTTCTGTCTACTCTGAGCCGTCTTCAATCTATCCCGAATCACCTTGATCTTCTCCGTTGAATCTCTAACCAAATCCGGGCCCCAAAGCCTCGCTTCACCTACCTCGTCCCAACACATCGGAGATCTACATTTCCTACCATACAACGCCTCATATGGAGCCATCTCGATGCTAGACTGATAACTGTTGTTGTAAGCAAACTCAACTAACGGTAGATGATCTTCCCACGACAATTGGAAATCCATCACACAAGCCCGTAACATATCCTCAAGTATCTGAATAGTTCTCTCGGACTGACCGTCAGTTTGAGGATGAAACGCCGTACTAAAACACAATTTAGAACCCAAGGCTTCATGCAATGCTCTCCAAAATGTAGAAGTGAATCTCGGATCTATGTCAGAAACAACGCTAACCGGAACCCCGTGAAGTCTAACAATCTCCTTCATATACAACTGGGCTAACTTCTCCATCGAGAACTTGGTTGACACCGGAAGAAAATGAGCCAACTTTGTCAATCTATCCACAATAACCCAAATAGCATCCATCTTCTTCGCGGTAAGAGGCAAACCCGAAACAAAATCCATCGAGATCCCTTCCCATTTCCACTCCGGAATATCCAATGGTTGAAGTAACCCCATCGGTCTCTGATGTTCGGCCTTAATTTGTTGACAAGTTAAACACTTAGAGACATAATCCGCAATTTCCCTTTTCATTCCATTCCACCAATACCCACGCTTCAAGTCTTGATACATTTTGGTACTACCCGGATGAATCGCAAACTTGGACCTATGACCATCCTCTAAAACACGCCTCTTGATTTCCGGTGATGAAGGAACGCAAATTCTCCCTTGGAAGGTTAAAATCCCATCTCTATTCAACGCAAATTCCCCGGCTTTCCCATCTTGCACTTGTCCCAAAATTTTCTTTAACTCCGGATCACTTTGTTGAGCTTCCTTCAAATCTCCATACATTGTAGGAACGGCTCGTACATTCGCAAGTATTACTTCACTCCTCAACTCTTGGGTACTCCAAGCTGTCACATAAGCCTTTCGGCTAATCGCATCCGCCACCACATTGGCCTTCCCGGGATGATAAGAAATTACACAATCAAAAATCCTTCAAGAACTCTAGCCATCTCCTTTGTCGGTTATTCAACTCCTTTTGGGTAAACAAATATTTCAAACTCTTATGGTCGGTGAATATCTCAAATTTCGCCCCATAAAGGTAATGCTTCCACTTATGCAACGCAAACACAATCGCCGCCAATTCCATGTCATGAGTAGGGTAATTCTGTTCCACCGGTGATAACTTCCTAGAGGCATACGCAATCACTTTCCCATTTTGCATTACTACACATCCCAATCCCGCCTTCGAGGCATCACTATAAATCACTAAATTCTCACAACCATCCGGAAGGGTAAGAATAGGAGTCGTCGTCAACCTCTTCTTCAACTCATTGAAACTTACTTCACATTTGGAATCCCATATGAACGGCACATCTTTCCAAGTCAACCTAGTCAACAGAGTCGCAATTCGAGAAAACCCTTCAATGAACCTTCGATAATACCCCGCCAAACTAAGAAAACTACGAACCTCAGTCACAGTCGAAGGTTGCTTCCAATTAACCACGGCTTCAATTTTTGAAGGATCCACGGAAATTCCCGAACTCGACACTACATGCCCCAAGAAAGAAATCTGCTCAAGCCAAAACTCACACTTGCTGAACTTGGCGTACAACTTCTTCTCACGAAGAACTGACAAGACAATCCTCAAATGCTTTTCATGCTCCTCCCGTGACTTAGAATAAACAAGGATGTCATCTATGAATACCACCACAAAGCTATCAAGATAAGGCTTGAAAATACGGTTCATCATATCCATAAATACGGCTGGAGCATTAGTCAACCCGAAAGGCATCACAACAAACTCATAATGACCATATCTCGTTCGGAAAGTTGTCTTGACAATATCATCCGGTCTAATCTTCAACTGATGGTATCCGCTTCTCAAATCAAGTTTTGAGTAGATAACGGAACCTTGAAGTTGGTCAAACAAATCGTCTATATGCGGAAGAGGATATTTATTCTTTATGGTGGCTTGGTTCAACAAACGATAATCAATACATAATCGTAAGGTACCATCCTTCTTCCTAACAAATAAAACTGGTGCTCCCCACGGTGACACACTTGGGCAAATAAAACCCTGGTCTAGCAATTCTTGCAATTGGACCTTCAACTCTTTTAACTCGGCCTGAGCCATTCTATAGGGTGCTTTAGAGATAGGTGCGGTACCGGGCACTAGGTCAATACAAAACTCCACCTCACGATCCGAAGGCATAGAATACTCACTAGAAAACACATCACAAAATTCATTAACAACCGGGACATGAGTTAACTAGGGGACTTCTTATTGGAATCTACCACGTAAGCCAAGTACGCCGCACACCCCTTAGATAGCATCTTTATAGCCTTTAAAGCAGAAATAACATGCAAACCGAACATAGATTTGTCCGCATCAAATATAAAAGTAGGCACATCAGGCATAGCAAATGAGACCCGCATTCTACGACAGTCTACCAAAGCATGAAAGTGACTCAACCAATCCATCCCAAGGATCACATCAAAGTCACGGATTGGTAACTCGACCAAATCCACTGGCAATACATGCCCACATATGGTCACATCACAACCACGATATATCAAAGAAGATGCGAGGCACTCTCCTATGGGAGTAGAGACCTCCAACACATAAGGCATAGATTCAGGCAATTTATGCAATGAAAATGAAAAATGAGATGCCACAAATGAATGGGAAGACCCGGGATCTATAAGAATGCGGGCCTTAACTCCTGAGACAAGGACTATACCTCTAATGACGGCATTGGGATCGACCTCTCCTCTACCCAAGGCGAACACTCGACCTTGCACTCTATCTTTGGGCTTCCCGTCTATATCTCTCTTCACACCACTACCTTGTCCCCCTTGACCACTACCCGAAGCTTGCTTCTTTTGCCACTTGGGACAATTCTTCTGGAAATGGCCCGTTGCACCACACTCCAAACATTTGCCTTGCTTGCTCCAACACTTATCCTCCGAATGCCCCACCTTCTTACAATATCCACACAACGTACCAAACTGACCTGGAGTCGAACGATTTGCCGGAGCCGGCACATTTCCTCCTCTACCTGCTCCCGAAGCTGATGTCCTTAGCTGCCCTCTATTTTGCCCAGAACCTTGACCTTGGAATCTATTTCTGCTTCCATCCTCAAATTTACCACGATGCTCCTCTATATCATTCTCAATTCGATACGCCATATTCACGGCTGCCTGGAAATTGGCGAAGTCATGCATCAGTAACTGCTTCCGAAACTCCACCCTTAAGCCTTTCACGAACCGGTAGATCCGCCTCTCTTCCTCCGATACCAAATGGGGACAATATCGGGCTAACTCCGTAAACTTGGCTGAATATTGTGATATAGTCATTGTCCCTTGCTCCAGTTTCAGAAACTCAACCTCCTTCTTATCTCTAGTAACCATCGAAACGAAATGATCCCGAAACTTGCGCGTGAAATTCTCCCAAGTCTGCGGTGTCAGATTCCTATCCCAACCATCCTTCACCACTTGCCACCAGTGCTCAGCGGGTCCTTCCAACTTGAAAATGACGCATCTCACCTTTTCTGCATCCGAACTCTCCATTACCGCGAAAATATTATTCATAGCTTCAAGCCATCTCTCCGCCTTCACCGGATCTGGATCCGTTGAAGCTAGGAGGAGACATCTTCACAAATTTCTCTAGGCCATGGTGCCCTTGCCTACCTTCTGGTTGTTGTCCTATACCTTGATTCTGATTTGCCATATTCTGAAGAAACACTCGGAACATATCCATCATTTCGGCATTCGAATAACCAACATTGCCCAAAGCCCGATCCTGATCTCCATCATTACCCGCCATTAGTACAAACTCCTACATTAAACACTCGACGTCAGTTATCACACACTCTCACTCAGCTAGACTCTACCCGAGAACTCTAACCGAGCTCTGATACCAACTGTGAGGACCCCGACTCGAAACCTACACGTGTCCCGAGCTGGAGCGTCCTCAAACTAACTCAAATCACCTAAACTTTTAAAACTTTGATTTAACTTTCAAACATAAACATAATTAACATATCCATTTCAAAATAACTCGACTCCTTTCCTCGTGGGAGAAAGAGTTGACCAACTTTGAAAGTACTAAACTGTTTTAGTTACAAAAGACATTGGTTATAATGTAGAAATTAAAGTTTATAATTACAAACTCCATAAAGGAATTATACCAAAATACACTTTCTACGCCAACCTATACATACCCCGACAATACCCAAAAGATCACTTCCAAACTCCTCTCCGCCCTTACTTGGCCGGTCCTCCTGTCTCGGGATCTAAAAACATTAAAGGGAGAGGGGTGAGAATAAATCTCAGCAAGCTATTATGAATGCAGCAATATGCCAAATAAGATGAAACACATAGCAAGTTGCATATAACACATTGGAAAAGCTATAAACACTTTACATTACCTTGGTTTACCTTTTCCCGTCTGAACAATAGTCGTACAACATTGGATATAATATTCCAATCTTAGGTGAGCTGCTTAAGCAATACTCACATCTTATAAGACCCATTTCTCAGGGAACCATATAAGATAGTAGAAACTCTGTAAGGCTTTTGGCTCAATACAGATGCTATAACCTCGACCTGTGGCCACAGGAGGGGACGGTCAAAGATATAACATAATCCGATCATTAGGTCACACTTCCATAATTGATCGTATTATGTTATACCCCCAACATCAACTGATTACACATTATCAAGCACATAATAGTTACTTGAAATATAATCCACAAAGGGGATAAACAATATAGCCACATGGTAATATATACTCATGTTCAACCAATATCATAGTGCAATATTTATTTAACACACTATGCATAATATAATCAATGAATAAGAACTCAAGTAAGGCAATAAGGTATCATCAAACCACCCTACATAGTCATCATACAACAATACATGACCTCTATAAAGGTCCAAGTTAGATGTACCAAGTTGGGATCACATTGGTCAAGTTGCCAAACTAGGCTGCCAAGCATTTTCTAAGCAATATTTAAGGTACTTCCCCAATTCCATTTTGATCACTTAAGATGTCATTGTGTAGCCAAAGTATTCTACTTTAATCTAGGTTAAAGATATTTCATTTTAGTTCTATTTTGATTAGGTTTAAACAACTCCAAAGATGGTTCAATGTCAACAGGCCAGGGCACGACTCGTGCCCCAGGGCACGACTCGTGCCCATTTGACCTTCACCAAATCTGGCGTCCCCAGCAAGGCACGACTTCCCCTTAACCTAGGTCACGACTCGTCCCCACCCTCAGGCATGACTCGTGCCACAGGGCACGACTCGTGACCTGAGCCCATAATCAGAACAGAAGCAGAATTCCAACAGCAACCATACCCATTTGTCCCAACCAAAGTTTTCCCCTGTTTTGAGCACCTAGAAAGGCATACCCAACTTCATAGATCTCATACTAAATCCTTTAAACCCAAAATGATATAAACCCAAATCATTTACCACTTGATTTCCAACCCATTTCACTACCACATTTCAAGTTAACCCCTTTAAATCTACTCAACCCATTTTCTTACACTTTTTAACACTTTCATGAACAACAACATTTTTATAAGACATTAACCAATTTCTCAACCCAAGAAGATTTCACAAAGCATCAAATAACCATTATAACAACAATAACAACCTTAAATAATTCATGAACATTTAAAGGAAGGGAAGGGTCATAATAACTCACCTTAGAATTTTAGGATGAAATGAGGATCTTCTTAGCTTGATAAACTCCCCTAGATGCCCCAAGCACAAAAGAACAATTGGATTGGAAAATGGAGAAGGATTGAAGGCTCTAGGAACTTGGAAGGTGAAGCTTCAAGAAGGCTTACATGGAATTTGAGAAGGAGGAAGAAGAAAATGATGAAGAAAGAATGAGGAGGTTGGAGGAGTATGGGGAAGGTTGACAAAAGGGAAGGAGGGGTGAGGGAAATAAGGGGGAAGGCATGCCCCCCCCCCCCATGCCAATTAATTAAAGGCTTTCCACAAAAGGCAATTAGGTCCTCCAAGGTTCTTAAGTGATACAATAAATCCCCTCACTTCCTCTACTTCACATAAAGGCACCTCATCAACCATAATATTTTGTTTGTTTATTTTTATTATCACTCCACCCTATTACTTTATTTTATTTTCAATTATTATAATTCAACCAAATACTTTAACTTACTTTCATTTTATCCCAAGGCTTTAGAATTATCTCCAAACCATCTCAACTTAACATAAACATTAAAAGCATAGAATAAGCACATAAAGTTAACTTTAATATTAAAAGCATGTAATATGATACTAAAATTAGTGCCTAGGGTTAGGGTCATCACACGTTTGACCGAAACAGTTGTAGCGACTGACGCGTAAATCGAGACGGAACGAGTGTTTAGGGAGAGAGAGTGTTACCTATGGCTAGGGATTGACTCTTTTGGCTCGGGAGGCGTATACGGGATATGATTTAGTGTTTGGAATGGTGTTTCAAGGTTGTTTGGTTGCTATTTGTTTGAAATACGAAGTTTTCATGCAAATCGAGGCAAAACGGGGCTCGGGAGAGGGTGAAAAGGGTTTGGGCCGTGGCTGTGGTGAAAATGTGTTATATTTTACTATATTTTCAAATGTTTGACAGCCCTCTGTATTTATAGGGTGAAAATGCAAAAGAGTCCGGACGGACTTATGATGAATTTTAGGGAGTTTTGTGGTATTTTTGAAATTGGGAGGACTTGCTGGCAATTCAGTTTTGCCTGCAAAAGAGTCCGGACGGACTGTGACAACATTTCAGGGGAATTTTGGTATTTTCACTCTGAAATCTGATTGATGTTGATCGGAGGGCTGTGGCATGCATGCCACGTGCCCCAGTGACTCACCAGGGCATGGTTTTTTGTGCAATTATTCCCGGTTTTGTCTGTTTTTTAAATAACTGTCCGGAAAATGTTCGAAACGCCCCCGGAAAGTGCGTTTTTCAGGAGAAGCTGTACTTTTACGTTTGACAACGCATGTTGAGTACGCTTCGACGTTGGGATGCACGGGGCAGTTCCGAGACGTCTTGTTGGATTGAGAACGGGGAGCTTAACGGGTTCCGGGTAACCTGGAGCGGGCCAGTTAACGGATTCTGGTTAAATTTTAACGGATTTTGGCGATCCAGATTTGGGTACTTACAGAGGTGATGGGAATTGTGGTTTTCGGTGTATCGCAGAGTTACTTGAACGTGATTCAGATGATTGGCGTTGAGTTCGGGCAACGTTATATTAAGAGGTTTATGAAAATCAAGAGTTATATGCTTAGTTATTCATGGCCGAGTATAGGGTGGAGAAAGTCCTGTTCACTCTCAACTGTTAAGATGGTCCATGTGGAGAATCACATTGGTTTAATACTGCAGAAATGGGTTACACTGTTGCAAATGCATTCAACGTTGCGTTTGTAACTTTGCGTAACACATTTTCTTTGACCTTTCTCCCTTTACGAAAATCAATTTCACGCAAACTAAAACTGATTTGTATTACATATGTCAACGGTAATCATTACATTGATGCGAAGTTGAAGGAAGGATGTCCATTACCATCACTACCGTATATATGAACGTGCAACCGTATGACTAGCCTATTATCAAGAATGATTTATAAAACTACATGATACATCAACTCATGTAATTGATATTAAATAATTTTATTTATAATAAGATTTGTTTTGTTGCATTTCTTTAGATAATTTTCATTTATTAGTAACTTTCATTTAAAATTATATAATAATTTCATAAATTAATCTTAAATTTATAAAATTTAACTAACTTTAAATTAACTTTTTAATGAAGTGAAATACATTGTTACGTCTCAACTTAATAAACAAAAAATAAATAAATACATTCAACATTGGTTCGACAGGTAGTGGCTGAAAATAATGAAATATTTCGGTCACTACTAAATCGTTTGAAAAGTTCGATCAGTACTGGTCGAAACATTGTAACTAGGGCAATAAATAAATAAAATTACTTTGCCATATTATTTGGGTACATAACAATATTTTTTCATGAGTTTTTCAAAAAAAAAAAGCTTAATATTATTTCGGTCAGTATTGGACGAACTTTTGTTACTTGGGCAATTTTTTTTAAAAAATATTTTATGCTATGATTTGGGTACATAACAATATTTTTTCATGAGTTTTTCAAAAAAAAAAAACGCTTAATATGACATCCGGCTAGTGGTGGCCGAACAGAAAACGTGTATTCGATCAGTACTACTGGCCGAACTTTTTGAATGGTTCAATCAGTACTGGCTGAACTTTAGTTACTTGGGCAATATTTTTTAAAAATATTTTATGCTATGATTTGGGTACATAATAATTTTTTTTCATGAGTTTTTTTTTTTTAAAAAAATTTAAAATAATACACTTAATACGACTTGCGGTTAATTGGGCAAAAAAAATTTGTAAATATTTTAGGCTATTATTTAGTTACATAACATTGTTTTGAATCTTACTATTCATAAATACTTACTGCAAACATGAGAAATTGTTCAAAATTGAGATGTTTTTCAATGATATAATGCAAAACTAATCGAGTTGTACAAGCATTACAAACGCCAAATACAAAACTAAAAATAATTGTTCATACATTGTTTCAGATACATAATATAAAGACCTAAAAATACAAATCTAATGTCGTCTTCTTGTACTCTGAGTTGATGGTGTTGATGGGCTTAATTGATGCGAGTGCTTTAAAGATGACTTCCATAGCCTCATGTGCAGTAATCGAGTGATCTCCTTCTGTCCATTTTTCAGCAATAGGTATCATCACGTCCCCGACATTTATGATCATACCCATGGATTTGGGGCAACAACTTCAGTCGTACTCCTGACAGCATGAGCCCTCTCAGCTATGGGGTGCACAATAGGATGGGAATATGTAGAGTACCATTGCAGATAATCTTCTGCAGTCTCTTATGACACTCTACATTTCTGGAGCCATCGTTTATCGAGGCAATGCAACTTCCAGAAAGATAATGATTGGGAAAACATGATCCAACCTACCAAAGATATCTTATCTCCTCTCGGCATCCCAAGTCCAAGTGGAGTGCTTGGTATTGTTTGCACAAACCCAAACTGTATCAAGACCCGATCAGAAAGATGTGGCTCCACGACATTACTGGCATCTATGTCTTATCAATATAGAGAGGCTCTAGGAAAAGGATATTGAGTACGTATACCTTAATACGGCATCCAAATCACCTACAAATAAAAGCATAAAAAATATTAATATAATTTCATTCTAAAAACAAAAATACAAGTGAGAAATACTACATAAATAATACTTACCTCCGTGTGCTTGATTATGTCAATATGTTTCCTCTTAACTTGCACAGAGACAACTGTCACTCGTTGAGCCCTCGTTGGTAGCCACTTCAATGTGAGCGTTAAATTGGGTAGATACGAGCTGTTTAAACCGTTCCTAAACGAAGTGAACCTCTCATAAACCCATGCCTCCAACAAAGTTAAGTACCCGAAAATCTGATGGGAGTTCCACCTCGATCCTTGTCCTAGTTGATGGTACAGATAAGCTAACGCTCCTGCTCTAGCTCCCCAAGCATAATCCCCAGTTTCCCCCTCATCTCTAAATAAATCTAGGTAGCTCGCACTAACACACGTCCCGGTTTTATCTGAGAAAATTGTGCACCCCAATAAATATAAGAGATACGCCTAAGCAGCACATGCAACTTTTTAGGGGTCTGAGCAGTACAAATTAGGGGAAACTTTGTTCTCAGCCATTCTAGATTCACCAATGCCCCTTTGGCAGGTATTCCATATTTAGCCACTTTTTTAAGACTCTCAAAACATCAACGACTTTATCAAGAAGTAGCTGGCTAGAATAACCGGGACTCTCAAATAAGGGTTGACCTAAAAGCGGAAGCCCCGTAAGATAAGACACATCCTATAGAGTGATGGTCATCTCCCCAAATGACATATGGAAACTATTAGTTTTCAGGTGCCATCGCTCAACAAAATCTTTAACCAACTTCTTATCCACGTTGTCATACGCTCCACTCAGTAAGAATAAAAGTCCGGAATTACCAATAATATTTTGAACCGGCTCAGACAGATTATCAATATCCAACTTCCATTTTTTCAACTTTTCGATATGAGTACGATCATCTTTACCCTCCCATATGTGTTTTATAACATGTGTTTCATCGGATATGAGTACAAATTTGTACCTCGAGTCACCGAGAAAAGAGATTTCACCCCCACCTCCCTCGATGTCATCCTCATCTTGCAGCTCATCGTCAGGGTCACTATAATTCAGAGGCTCAAGAACATTCATATGAGGTGAGGTTTCCATATTATCCTCATCCTCATTGTACATTGAATATCTTTGACCTTAACACTCTTCATGGTACACTGAAGGGCTGGCTTCATGATGCTGATATCCTTCTTCATTATACACCGAATGTCGAGGATCAACATATGCATCCCCAACTCGCTCAGCATTACTGTTTTGCGTAGATTGCCCTTGATTACGTGAGTCTTCGTGTTGCTTCCTAACAGAAGCAGTTGGACGTCTTCATGTAAACATTTTCTTAACTGCAAATAAAACATCAAAAAATCAAACTCAATACAATTTCATATCATATCATATCATATCAAATTCAAACACTTTACATCACAATGAAAAAGTTCGGCCATAAGTGACTGAAAATAGTCAAAAAAAATCGGCCGGGGGTGGCTGAAAATTTGAAGAAATTCGGCCGAGTGTGTCTGAAACTACTTAAAAAGTTTGGCCAAGTGTGGCTGAATTTTTTTACCAAAGTTCGACCGGGTGTGGCTGAATTTTTTAGCAAAGTTCGGCCATGACGGGCCGAACGACCCATAAATTCGGTTGGTACCGGCCGAATCTCTCAAACCCAGAGTTTTTAATGAAATTTAACACAATAATTCTCAAAGTGAAGTAAAAATTAAAGCATAGTAAGTAATTTTTTAATGAATTTAAGCAAAATTACCTTATTTTCCAATGTTAGACATCTTTATTTAAGTTGAGATTGAGTTAAAACCCTTCTGAATTCTTCTTCTTCTTTTGAATTTCTCTCTCTCCCTCTCTTAAAACCAAATCTTCTTTTTCTTTTCTTTCTCTCTCAAAAATAAAAAATCTTTCTCTCTCTCTCTCTAAAAAACAGTGTTGGTGGGTGGGTGTGGGTGAGAGAGTAAATGAGTTTGAGTTAAAGGGTGGGGGTGGGTGGGTGAGGGATAAGGGATAAATGAGATAATGGATATAAAGGGAAAGGGGGGGGGGTTTGTTTTAATTTTTTGGGGGTGGAGTTAATGGAGTTAATTATCAAGTCCGTCACTTACCTATTGACCTTTTTACATATTCATCACTGAAATATTTATTTTTACGATTTCGGCCTTAATCTAAGTACTTAATTTACCATGTAATCTTTCTGTTTTATTTCCGTCAAAACTGCCGTTAAATCTGTCTATGTGGCACGCTGACATAATAAAAATGCTGAGTTGGCACTAGACTTTGTCAAAACTTGTTGATTTGAAAATAAAAGGGGGTAAAATGTGAAAGATTAAAATATAGGCGCTGAAATTGAAATATGAATCTCCACCTCTTCCTCCATTTCTGCTGATCTCTCAAACTCCTTCATATCCCCCACCTCTTCCTCCATTTCTGCTGCTCTCTCAAACCCCTTCCCACTGTCGACCCCCAACCACCACGCCAACGGATCCATGTCGAGATCTGAAAACCCCCATGCCAACAGATCTGGCCCCAACCCCTTCTTCTCCGGTAATTCGTCGCCCCCTTTCTTCCTTCCTCGCACTACTAGAAATCAGGTCTTTAGCGACGGAATTATCAGCGGCGGAAAAATTTGGTAGCGTTTACACCGACGGAAATTAAATCCGCGGGTAAAGTCCGCCACTAAAAACGAATATTCGGCGAATATTCGTTCCAATACCGCCACTGATATATGTTGACTGGTCTTCGAACTGTACCGGCGAAATAATTCGACGGTAGAAAATTATCAGCGGCGGAATTATTCTGTCAGTGGTTATTTAGAATTTTAAATAAATCAGAATAACATAGCGACGAAAAATTCCGCTGGTGAAATTGAAATTTAATTAAATAAAATTACCTCAGCGGCGGAATATTCCGCCAGAGGATTTAGAATTTTAATTAAATCAAAATAACTATGTGGCGGAAATTTCCGTCAGTGAAATTACAATTTTAATTAAATAAAATTACCTCAGTGGCGGAATTATTCCGTCGGTGGTTAAATTACAATTTTAGTTAATTTTATTAATTTTTTTTGGATAAATAAAACTATTTGAGATGTTGGGTAGTAGTGAAATTTTTTACAAAAAGTTATATAAAAAAGTTAATAATTTTTAAAGAAATGAAAGTATATAATAGAAAAAAAGAGGGACGAACAATATCATTTAATTTTTTAATTTTTTAAATTTTTTTTTGGATAAATAAAACTATATGAGATATTAGTTAGAGTGAATTTTTTTACAAAAAGTAATACAAAAAAAGTTAAGAATTTTTTAAAAAATGAAAGTATATAATTGAAAAAAGAGAGACGGACAATAACATTTAATTTTTTTAATTTTTTTGGATAAATAAAACTATTTGAGATGTTAGTTAGTAGTGAATTTTTTTACAAAAACTTTTATAAAAATGTAATGAATATTTAAATAAATAAAAGTATTTAATAGAAAAAAAAGGACGGACTAATATTAGCTTTTACTTTTATTTTCTAATTTTTTTGGATAAATGAAACTATTTTAAATGTTAGTTAGTAGTGAATTTTCATACAAAAAGTTATATAAAAAAGTTAAGAATATTTAAATAAATGAAAGTATATAATAGAAAAAAAGAGGGACGGACAATCGCATTTATTTATTTATTTAATTTTTTTTTTGGATAAATAAAAGTATTTGAGATGTTAATTATTAGTGAAATTTTTTAATAAAAATTATATAAAATAATTTAAGAATTTTTAAAGAAATGAGTTATGGTTTAGGGTATAGGGTATGGGTTATGTTTTAGGGTTTATGTTAAGGTTTAGGGTATGTGTATATGAGTTATGATTTAGAGTATATGGTATGTGTATATGATACAGAGTATATGATTTAGGGTATAAAGTATGGATGTCTATTTGTATGGGTATATGATATAGGATATGAGTTATGGTTTAGGGTATAGGGTATGGGTATGGGTGTCTGGTGTATGGGTATATGATATATGTTTAAGGGATTGAGAAATATGATATATTTTTTAATTTTTTTTTGGATAAATAAAACTATTTGAGATGTTAGTTAGTTGTGAATTTTTACATAAAGTTATTTAAAAAAAGTTAAGAATATTTAAATAAATGAAAGTATATAATAGAAAAAAGAGAGACAGACAATAACATTTACTTTTTTTTTTTTTTTTTTGATAAATAAAACTATTTGAGATGTTAGTTAGTGAAATTTTTTACAAAAAGTTGTATAAAAAAGTTAAGAATTTTTAAATAAATGAAAGTATATAATAGAGAGAAATAGGGTCGGACAATAGCATTTAGTTTTTTTTTTTTTGGATAAATAAAACTATTTGAGATGTTAGTTAGTAGTGAATTTTTTTACAAAAAGTTATATAAAAAAAGGTAAGAATTTTTAAATAAATGAAAGTAAATAATAGAACAAAAGAGGGAAGGACAATAGCATTTACTTTTTAATTTATTTAATTTTTTTGGATAAATAAAACTATTTGAGGTATGGTTAAGGGTATAGGGTATGGGTGTCTGGTGTATGTGTATATAATATATGTTTAAGGGATTGGGTATATGAAAAATTCTTAACTTTTTTATGTGTATGATATAATATTATTTTATATTTTAAATTATTATTATTATAAATTATTTTTACTAATTATTATAATATTGAAAAGAGGGTATAGGGGTAGAAATATGATTTAAGGAAAGATGAAAAATGTCAATTATTAATTATTATCAATAATAAATCATAGTTTTAGGGTTTGTGGTATATGTATGTGATTTAGGGTTTAGGGTTTGGGGTATAAGTATATGAGATTTGGGATGTAGTAATAGGTATATTAATATTTCTTAGAAGTTTAATTTATTTTGATGTTTTTAGTATTTTTTCTATATTATTATCATAATTTTTATCTATTATATATTATTCAATTATTATTTATTATCTCTCAATAATAATAATAAATATTTGCAACACTAATGCATATTATCAACAATTATTATTTTTATTATTATTATTATTATTATTATTAATATTATTATTATTATTATTATTATTATTATTATTATTATTATTATTATTATTATTATTATTATTATTATTATTATTATTATTATTATTATTATTATTATTATTATTATTATTATTATTATTATTATTATTAATTAAAGTAGTAAGAATTCACACTAATTATACAATTGTTAGTATTATAACTGTGTATTATTACTAATAACCATAGTAAAAACAAAACAATAATAAAAGCATATATGAGGTGACATTTTTTCATTCGTTATTAAAGGTTCACATGGATCATCACATAACATCCCCACTACTTGATCTTAACCATTCATTTATTAACATCAAAGGCCCACAATCACCCAACCAAATCCGTTTAGGAAAAAAACCCTACCACTCTCTCTTACATTTTCTCACCAACACTCTTCTCTCACATAAACACTCCCTCACCCCACCCTCTCTCCTCTCCATTTTACTGACCATTTTCTCCCGTGATAGCCCTGCCTTCACCTTCATATTTCCCGGAGAATCTTTAACCGCGTCCATCGTTGTCGCATTCCTCCATCTATGTCGTCGTCTCTATTCCCCATTTTCACCTCCATCTTTATTATCCCATTGTTGCCGCCTCTCGATCTTCCTCCGTCTAAGTTTCTTCGTATTCATCTCCGACTTCTTTTTAAATCTATTTTCAACTGGGATTTCAAGGAGATCTGGTTTTTTTTTATTTGTTAATTTTCCAGATCTGTTTTGTACTGGATTTTTTATTTTTTTTGTTATTTTCGGAATGGTGGTTGTTCAAATCAAATGGAAAGGCCAATATATTAGTGATTGATTGGTGAATGTTGTGAGGACCTGATCTGAAGTTTTTGAAGTTAAGGGATCAAAGTTGAAATGAAAGGATATGTAAGGATTGATTTGAGAATAAAAGAAGTTTGTGGGAGTAAAGTGTAACTATGAAACATCAAGGATTGATTTAAGATTAACAAAAGTTAAGGGACTGATTTAAATTGATTGACATTATAATTTGTTTTGATATATATATATATATATATATATATATATATATATATATATATATATATATATATATATATATATATATATATATATATTATAATTGACATTTTTTATTTATTTTTTTAATTTATTGCATTATCAACGGCGGGATATTTCGTCGATGGATTTAGAAGTTTAAATAAATCAGAATAACACAGCGGCGGAAAATTCCTCCGGTGAAATTACAATTTAATTAAATAAAATTACCTCAGCGACGGAATATTTCGTTGGAGGATTTAGAATTTTAATTAAATCAAAATAACTCAGTGGCGGAAATTTCTGCCGGTAAAATAACAATTTTAATTAAATTAAATTACCTCAGTGGTGAAAAATTCCGCTGATGGACACTGGCGGAATACCATTTCCGTTAGTGTACACGGGCGATAATTGGATTGTCAGACCGCTGCGAGGCACTGCCACTGGCGGACCACCGATGGAATTATTCCGTCGGTGGGTATGCAGCATAGACGGAAATGGCGCTTTAGCGGCGGAAATTTCCACTGCTAAAACATGTTTTTCTGGTAGCGTCGTCTTTTCCTGCCCTTTATCTCTCCCGTCCTTTCTCTCTCAGATACCCCATGCCCTAACCCCTTTATCCTAAACCATCACCCTCTTCTTCCAAGATGCCTCATTCACCCAAAATCCTTAACAACGACTTCACCAGATTGAGCTTTTAAACTTCGTCGGTGAGCTCGCCTATACCGTCGCAGCCCTCTCCCTGTAATAGTTGATCTGTGCTCAAGCTCCCTTCCCGCAACAACTGTTATTTTTCGATTTTGAATTCTATTGGAAATTTGTAAAGTTTTATTTTACATGCTGTTTTGGGATGATGGTGTGGTAGTGGTGGTGGTGGATGTTGAATGGTGATGGTGACGGTTGCTGACATTTGCTTGGTTTCTGACCACGTTCTTCCCTCTCCCCCTCCGATCACTGGCTCTCCCCTTATTTCTTTTAAGTTTTTATTCATGTAATTCTTAATTACTATTCAATTTATTATGTCCCCATTTATTAATTTGATTTTCTAGAAATCCCCAACTGGGTTCTTCAATCTTTTCCCAAATCAATTCGTATTCACTTGTCAATAAAATAACGAAATTGGAGTAAATTCATATTTCAATTTTCAGTGCCTATATTTTAATCTTTCACATTTTACGCCCTTTTATTTTCTAATCAAAAAGTTTTGATAATGTATAGTGCCAACTCAACATTTTTATGATGTCAGCGTGCCACACAGGGAGATTTAACGACAGTTTAATGAGACGGAAGGATGACATGATAAATTAAATACTTAGGTTTAGGACGAAATTGTAAAAAGAAATATTTCAGAAAACCTGTATTATATACTTCTTTTTAAAAACTCATTGTTAAACAAATTCCTACATATTTCTTCACCTTTTAACCATATAAATGTGTTAAATTGTTATTTTAAATATTCTGTTTTCATGGCAAAAATTCGGAGTTGGATGATTTTTTGCCCAGAATCGGCAACACCTAGCCGTAAAAACAGAAAAAATTAGGGCACACCCAGGTGAAAAACAAAAAAAAAGTTAGGCCACACCCGGTTGAAAAACAATACAAAGTTCGGCCACACCCAGCGGAACCATTAATAAAATTTGGCAGCTGCTGGCCAATTTTTTGGAATGGTTCGGTCATTAACGACCGAACTTTTGTAATTTAGGAAAAAAATTAAAATATTTTGGCCTATTATTTGGATATATAACAATGTTTCGACATGCGTTTTACAAAAAAAAATGCACTAAATAGAACTTCCGAACAGTAGTGGCCGAACAGAAAAAGGATATTCGGTTGGTACCGGCCGAACTTTTTGATTGTTTCGGTCACTGGCCGAACTTTTGTAGTTTAGGAAAAAAAAATTAAAATATTTTGGCCTATTATTTGGGTAAATAACATTTTTTTGACATGAGAATATTGGTAAAATTGAAATAGAATTATTTTTTTATTTAAAAATATGTCATTTATCTTTAAATAGACAAGAAAATGTTCGATATTTTTCATTAATTTACTTAAATAATTATAATATATTCAAACATAATGCAAACATGAGAAGTTGTTCAAACTTGAGAAGGTTTTCAAATATAATACAAACACCAAAAAAAAATGAAAATAATTGTTCAAACATTGTTTCTGTGACATAATACAAAAACCAAATAATATAAATTTGATATCCTTCTTTATTATAGACCGAATGTCTAGAATTAATATATGAATCTCCAACTCGCTGGGCATCAATGTTTTGCATAGATTGCCCTTAATTACGTGAGACTTCGTATTTCTTTCTATCAGAATCAGTTGTACGTTTTCTTGTAAACATCTCTTTAACTGCAAATAAAACATTAAAAATCAAACTCAATACAATTTCATACATATCATATCATATCAAAATCAAACAGTTTATATCATTTTCATCATTTTAATATCATAAAATGATATTTACAATCTAAAAACATCAATATTAACATGAAATCCCCATCTAAGAATTAATTTGCGAGTCATATCATATTGTAAAAGTTCGACCAGAAGTGGCTGAAAATAGTCAAAAAAATTCGACCGGTGGCTGAAAAAGGTCAAGAAATTCGGTCGGGTGGGCTGAAATTATTCAAGAAGTTCGGTCGGGTGTGGCTGACTTTTTGAGTAAAATTCGGCCACAACTAGCCGAACAAATCTATAATTTCATTCGGTATTGCTAAACAACCACAAACCTAGAATTTGAAATAAATTGAACCCAAAAATTCTCAAATTGAAACATTAATCGAACGAATTAAACCATAGGAAGTAATTTTCGAACAAATTGAACCATAATTACCTTATTTTACAATGTTTGACATTGAAATTGTCAATGGCTTAGAAAAGTGAGATGAAACTCACAAGTGTTGTTATTAGTGTTGACAACACTAAGCACAACACACACCAATTCAAAAATAAACAATAGATATAATTTAAATGCAGCGGAAATAATTAGAGAAACACAAGAAATAGATTTTTATTAAGTTATATAAATATATAACTTGATGGGTGCCAGGAGGGCAAGACCTTTTTTTATAAAAGGCTTTAAATACAAGGTCAAAAGTTCCCTAATAATTTATAATCACTAGCATGGAAGAACAACAAATCTAGAACTCTCTCTTTATAATCACTAGCAATCTAACACTCAAAACCTCACGGAATACAAAGTTATATATGTAAACTCACAGGTGTTGGACAGTGTGTTGCCAACACTTGAGGCAACACCGAAGAGACGAGTTCTTTCTTGTGCAGATTTTGATTTCTAAATTGGATGATCATTTCTATTGATGGACTGCACTATATATAGACTCCCTGAACTTGGAGCCTACTCCAACTAACCTAGAAAATAGCCACAAGTTGTTTCCCCAATTTTAACTCCACTTTCCTCTTTTGTAGAAGCCTAAGTCTTCTAGGCTTCTCCCACTTGTATGCCTAGTTTTAGCAGCCTTGTACTCTTATCTTCAGCTCCCACTACTAGAAACTGCCCTTTTACCGATGGAAATTTCCGTCGGTAATAAGCCTTTACCGACAGACGCGTTCCGTCAGTGTCCGTCGGTATATTCTGGTTGGTAATATCGACGGACGGTCCGTCGATAAAGGCGTTTATGTTGTCGGAAATGGTCCGTCGGCAAAGAAAGTTGCCTGCCAATGACCGGCGTTATTGCCAGAGATATTACCGACGGATATTTCCGTCGGTAATTCTACACAGAATTACCATTTTTTTAACTTACCGACGAAAATGTCCGTCGGTAAATTGTTCAGAATTGAAAAAAAAAATTGAAATATTTAAAAAACCACATGCAACTTGTTCAATCACCAAAATACCAACATTTAATTACAACTCAATTAAACATTCAATAAAAACATGAAAAATCAAATTCAACATTCATCAAATTCTCAAAACCTACATAAAAGTGAGATAAAAAAAAACTGCACCGGATTATTACTTCCGTTGTTCTGCTCAAACTTCCAATGTTCTTTTTGCTAACACGATCATCTTGGTCCTTTATGCTAGCATTGCATTCCTGTGGCTCAAGTTTGTATGATTAGTGAAAACGAGTGATACCAATATGATAAACTAAACAGAACCTAAGGGGTTAGAACTCAAATGAGAAAAATATCAGTCAAAACTAATTACCTCCATTAGTGGTATGATAAATTCCAAGTGATCATATGCATCACCGATATTATCTTTAATTCTTTGCACAAAGATGCATGATATTCTTAAACTATCACCTAGATCATAGAAAATTGGAGCTGAAAACAGCCATAGAAGAATGTCTACGAAAATACGATTCTCCGTGGAATTGAGCACCAAAAGTATATGCATAAATAAATCTTCAAGAATTGATTTATGATTAATCTCATACCTACTATTGCAATCAATCACCAGTATAACATTGCTCCCAACAATGTCATTCAATCCAAATTACTACCTGCAGAATTGTCTTTGCTGTCCATGGTACTGTCCAAGGTTTTGCACTAAAAACTTCATCTGCAGCCTGAAAACAAACAATCACAGTTTGGGTAACAACATTAGTATACAAGAAACTTTAAGTTCAGACAAGAAACTAAATAATTTAAAGTTCCATGAAGAGGGCGAGGGGGGAGGGGACAATTGAGCACAACATTAGTATACAAAATGTGCTTCTCGAAAGCATTATGCTTCACTAATTTCTGAAACACACACCATAATATTCCCTTCCGTCCAAAAGGTCCAACTTTCTTTTTGGCTTGTCCCTATAAATAGTCACATTACTAAAAAGGGCATTAACACAGTGCAATTGCTAGAAGGTAGAAACAGGTAATGCATCATTCTTAAAAAGATAGGCATCTCAAATAAAACTAATCATTTTGGACGGATGTAGTACATGTTTATGAACCATAATATAAGTATATACTCCCTACTTCCCAAGCAAAATAGCCCCTCTTTCTTTTTTGGTTTGCCCAAAACATTAGTGCCATTTCAGAAGAAAAAAAGGTACTATAATAATTTTCTGCAATTTCAAGAAGGTACAAGCACATAAAGTTATATCTTTTAAATGTTTTGACATGTCAAATGGGATACATTTGTTTTTTTGTCAATTTGGAACATCATTTTCAAATACAAAGCTGACGCTCACAGATGCTGACTTCACCACTTATATTTTATACATACAAGTTGAATGGGCTTGAATGTTTTGTTATGGCAAGATTATTTTCAGTGGACGGAAAACAAATGAAAAGGTAAAATAAAATATGCCCACAAATTTTCTCTATCAGAAAGAAAATCACATAATAGAGAAGTTTTTCATTTAGGAGCTCCAGTAAGTAGATAAAGCATGTAGTTCATGTATGCTGCCTTTCCAACAACCCGAAGGCAGTGCACATGGAAAAGATGCCCACAAACTAGTTTCTTTGCTGTTGTCATTTCCTCCCGACAGATTATGCACGTTGAAAGAAATTGAGCAGCTAGGAAGTGCACAGGAAGTTACAGACGCCTGATGTGAGTCCTGATGCTATCACATCAGCACTAGCATCAGCGATAAAAGCAGCGGGATAATAAAATTAAAAACGAATTTAAAACACCAAAGTAACACTTATCTACAGCAATTGCTGTAGACAATAAAACTTCTCTTATTAAAATGCTTTTGAATCGGTTTACTCAAAAAGAAACTAAGAGAATGACAAAATAACCAAATAACTCTCACAGGAAAAACACTCTTCTGTAATATGGAACTTCAGCAACTAAGAGCTTAAAAATTGTATAAACAAATGAGGGGTGATCCTCATATTTATAGCCAAGAAGTCTTCAGATTAGGATGACTGAATCTTGATCAACATATCTTCAATCTAATCTCTTTTATCCTTTTATCCACTCAGCAATCCTCAGCCTTTAGACTTCTTTTCCTTAGTTTGTCCAAGCAAGAATCCTTCTTTTACTTGAACTCTTTACTTGTGTGAGAGTCCTACAAAATAAACAAAATATACTAAAACAAATCCATATTTTATTAGTAGATTAGTCAATAAAATAAATAACTAAATAAACTAAAAAGATATTTATAAAAATATATTCTAAAATTAAGAAAGATACAAATCCTAATAATTAAAAAATCATCCTTGGAAAATATGTGTGAAACACTCACACTTACAATCTCCCCCTGATTTGTAGCTTTCTGGTCAAAACAAGATTTGATAAATAACTTACGCTCAATCCAATAAATCAACCAAATTATCAAATATATTAAACACCCCCTAAATTATCAAATGATCAAACTCCCCCTTAATTTGTTACAGTTTATCATCAACCTTCAGTTGTATTCTCCCCTTTTTACTTACTCTCCCCCTTTTTGACCAGAATGGAGAATATCAATATAAAGACGGTGGAAGCCGATATGAGTAAAGGAGTCTAGGGAGTCGAAAAACAGGGGATGGTACTTACCAAAACTACATCTCCATCATTTTTGAATTTCAAGGAGATTAAGGACTTAAAAAAATGGTAATAAAATCTTTTCTTTTGTGAGTAATGTACCTGCCATAAAAATATCAAACAATATCATAGATCACGCTCCCCCTAACCACAAACTATTAGACAAAAAAACAAATTTGATTGGAGAGTCATTGAGCACAAGTTTTTTATGCGAAAATTATGGGAAGAATAAAAAATTTGAGTAATATTTCACCAAGAACAAGGATGACCTAAATTTATGACTATACAATGATGCATAATGCACACGCAAGTGAAGGATAAATCTCAGTATATGTGTGGTATGGGATGTGATCACATCAAGGGACGCATTTCCTCTAAGAAAGTCAATGAATTTAAATCTTGTCTTTCTTGGCCTCTAGGATGCATCCACCCATTTTTTATTTGTGGATAAAGATTTTTGGGTAGCTTTCACTCTTCTTTACTTTCATGGATAGCCCTCTTTCGAATGATCTTGTCAATTTGTCACAAACTTTCTCTTGATGTCATTTTGATCACATTGAAATGACTTCATACGATGAGTGGAGCAGCCGTTTCCCATTTTTTTTTTATTTTTGCACCCACCAAGAGACATCCAGTAGGATAAATTTTGAGTCAACAGTTGTTGACTACTTTTTAAGAAGAATTCACAATTCAAAGAGGAGACGAGTCAAAGATGTAATACAAGTGACCACACTAAGAGATATCATGCAAATTAAACAAATATGCATGCATTTTTATTTCATTTTTTTTTTCATTTTTTTTTCATTTTTTTTTTCATTTTTTTTAATAATATACAATACAGGTGTAGACCATGATGTGACCACACAGGGGATCACACCATCAACAGACACACAAACAGAGAGACTTTCTTAGAGTGTAAAGTCTCTCAAAATCAATGGCCTTAGTGAAAAAGTTATCCAACTGTTTTTCAGTTCTTATAGGATTTAGGCTAAAAATTTTATGCTCAATAAGATCTCGAATAAAATGATGTCTAATGTATTTGTGTTTAGTGCGAGAGTGCTTAACAGGATTTTTTGAAATGTCTATAGCACTTAGATTATCACAAAAGACAAATAACACATTACTTTTATGTCCGTGGTCCTTAATCATCTTATTCATCCAAAATAATTGAGAGCAACATCTGCCTATAGAGTGAGAAGCATAGTTATTATTGTACCAAGAGACCATGTTATTTTCAAGATAAAAACAACCCCCAATTTTACTCTTCAATTCATTTGTACCCCACTCATCTTTTTCTATTTCAACAATTTTGGGCTCAAGATGAGAAATGAAACAACAAAAGCTTACCTTGCTTACCTGTGAGTTTACACAACTAAAGCCAGCCAGTTCTCGGTAGTTGACCCGTGGCTTATCCCTTGTGTTTACCTTCTCATTAACATCACCAATCACCTGTGTGACTGGATGGTTCTTCTGAATCTTGCTTGGTATGTCTCTGGTTCTGTCCAGGTTCCCTTCTTTACAGTCTGAACTGTTTGACAAATTTTCTGAATTTGATGTAGACTCATCTGGTGCTGATGTAGGTGGTGATGTGATCACACCAGGACCTGCATCAGCTTTTTGTATCTCTGTTTGCGCCTCTGTTCACCGTATTTTGGGTGATTTCCATCATTTCCACGCAATCTGAGACATCATCTTCAAGAGTTTTTAGATTTAAATCAGCAGTATCATCAAAAGTGACATTAATAGACTCCATAACTGTATTGGTTATAAGGTTATAAACCCTATAAGTGCGGCTATTTGTGGAATACCCTAGGAATATAGCCTTATCATTCTTAGAGTCAAATTTAGACGGATAGTCTCTTTCATTTAGAACATAACATATGCATCCAAAAACATGAAAGTACTTGAGAGTAGGTTTTTTACCAAGAAGTATTTCATAAGGAGTCATGGTAGACCCAACCCTCAAGTAGACTCTATTTCCTATGTGACACGCTGTGTTAAGAGCCTCAGCCCAAAATCGTTTAGAGATGTTCTTAGAACTAAGCATGATACGAGCCATCTCTTGCAAAATACAATTCTTTCTTTCGGCCACCTCATTTTGTTGAGGAGTTTTAGGGGCTGAAAAATCATGGGTTATTCCTTTTGAGTCACAAAATTTAGAGAACAAGGTGCTCTCATATTCAGTCCCATGATCAGACCGAATTTTAATCACTTTCTTACCATATAGATTTTAGACCTTTTTATACCAAACTTTAAACACTTCAAGTGCATCAGATTTCCCTTTTAAATATAGAACCCAAGTATACCTAGAGAAATCATCTACACAAACAAATGAGTATTTATTTCTACCTATGCTTTCAACCTCAATAGGTCCCACAAGGTCAGTATGGATTAATTCTAATATCTCAGAAGTAGAACTTTGATCAACCTTTTTATGGGTAGCTTTGGTTTGCTTTCCCTTTTAACACGGGCCACATACACTTGCATGTTTAAAATCAAGTTTGGGCAAGTGTTTAACAACATTAAATCTCACTTATTCTTCCATTTTCCTATAACTGGCATGACCTAACTTTTGATGCCAAATATCAAGATCATTAGTTTTGGAGCTAAGGCAGGATAAGTTGTCACCAAATTTGTAGCAATTATCTTGAGACCTTACTCCGGTGAACAAACATTTATTAGTGTTATCAAACACTTTGCATTCATGTTTGTCAAAATTGACATGTAAATTGTCATCACATAGTTGGCTTATACTAATGAGATTAGCTTTCAAGCCTTCCACATGATAGACATTTTTCAATTTAGGCATATGATTAACACATAATGTACCCTTACCAACAATCTTACCTTGGGATCCTCCCCCATAATTTAAATTTCCACCTTTGATTGTGGTGTAATCAGTTAGGAATTCCACATTACTTGTCATGTTCCTTGAGCACCCGCTATCGAAATACCATGAGCTAGCAATGCTACTCTTGAGAGAGGTAAAAACAATATTGCATTCCTCGCTCTTCTTTTCAACCCACATGAACTGACCTATTTTCTGGCGATGTGGTGGTGATGTGAGTGCATCCGGGCACTCTTCTGAGGAGCATCTTTTCCCAGATCATGAATCCTTTAATAACAGAAAGGTCTTATGTGTCCTGGTAAGAAGCAGTAATGGCACACAAATCTTTTCTTCTTGGGTGTTGATTTAGGATTGTGAAAAATCTTAGGTTTTGAGGAACTCTCTCCTTCTTTTGAAAAATTTGATTCAAAGCCAAGACCAGTTTTTGAAAAATGGCCCACATTTAGAACCTCATCAAGAGTTGCCTTTCCAGTATTCATTTTTGCATATGTTTTCTTGGCCTCTATGAGTTCCATTTTGGTCTTCTCAAGTTCAATGTCACGTTTAGTGAGCATGACCTCAAGTTTAGCTATTGAATCTTTTTGGTTGTCATTTTCAGTGGTAACTTCTTTAAGTTCACCTTTTAAAGTTGAAATTTCAGTAGAGTTTCCCATTTACCTTTTCGAAAACTGCCAATTTTTCAACACGTTTTTGCCAATCGCCGAATAAATCAACATAAGCATCAAGAAGTTCTTGGTAACTTTCATCACATACTTCTTCATTCTCTGTGTTTTCAGAAAGGGAAGAATTAAAACAGTAGACATCAGAGTCAGAAGATGTGATGACCGATGTGACTACATCTGAAGCTACATCAGCTTAATGTTCGTGACTAGGAGGCGAGACTTTAATGACAGCTAAGTTTAGCATTTCATCATCGTCCTCACTATCACTAAGGGTTGCACAAAAGCTCATTCCCTTATTCTTCTGAGTGTTGACACACTCATTGAAATAGTGCCCAAAAACTTTGCAAGCTCTACATTGAACAGTTTCAGATCTATTCTTAGCAGAACTAGTAGGTTTCTTGAAATCACTCTCAGTATCCTCCTTTGGTTTATCCAAAATAGTTGGTTTTTTAGAAGAAAATTTGTTGTCCCTTTTATTTTTGAGAAAAGATGTAAATTTTTTAGTTAAAAGGGCAACATCTTCAGTTTCCAAATTTAAAGTGTCAATTTCTTTAGAAATTTCTTCAATCTCTTTTGGCACTTTGGATACATTAGAGAGAGCATAATTACTTCCATCCAAAACAGGAGGATATTGATTTAAGTTCAAGTGTCCTTCCATAATGACCCCTCTTTCTTGGATCTCACTCAGTGAAGTCGAGTGTGGCTCTGATACCAATCGAAAGAAATTGAGCGGCTAGGAAGTGCACAGGAAGTTACAGACGCCTGATGTGAGTCCTGATGCTATCACATCAGCACTAGCATCAGCGATAAAAGCAGCGGAATAATAAAATTAAAAACGAATTTAAAACACCAAAGTAACACTTATCTACAGCAATTGCTGTAGACAATAAAACTTCTCTTATTAAAATGCTTTTGAATCGGTTTACACAAAAAGAAACTAAGAGAATGACAAAATAACCAAATAACTCTCACAGGAAAAAACACTCTTCTGTAGTATGGAACTTCAACAACTAAGAGCTTAAAAATTGTATAAACAAATGAGGGGTGATCCTCATATTTATAGCCAAGAAGTCTTCATATTAGGATGACTGAATCTTGATCAACATATCTTCAATCTAATCTCTTTTATCCTTTTATCCACTCAGCAATCCTCAGCCTTTAGACTTCTTTTCCTTAGTTTGTCCAAGCAAGAATCCTTCTTTTACTTGAACTCTTTCCTTGTGTGAGAGTCCTACAAAATAAACAAAATATACTAAAACAAATCCATATTTTATTAGTAGATTAGTCAATAAAATAAATAACTAAATAAACTAAAAAGATATTTATAAAAATATATTCTAAAATTAAGAAAGATACAAATCCTAATAATTAAAAAATCATCCTTGGAAAATATGTGTGAAACACTCACACTTACACATGTTGCATCGCTTCTGCACAAGCATCAAGATATATTTGACAATTCAGAATTGTGCTAGAGAAAATCTACAAAAATGTTAGATCTTGTGGAAAAAAAAAAATTCACGAGCTTAGCTCTTCAGGTGTTGCATCTGGAAAACGATCATTCATATTTGAAGTTATCTTCCGATAACGAATGTAATCAGCAACACGAATCTTAAAGTTGCGGAATGTCTCATAAAGATCTCGAATCAAGTGCAAAGGCACACCGTAACTCCTGTAGACACCAAATCACAAATGTCAATTTGCACATGAGAAAATTGTAAAGTTAGAAAAATAGAACTCTGTAATAGATATCCCATTAGGTGAAAAACTTGGGGTCTGTCACCGGGAATTCACTAATTTCTGAAACGCACACCGTAATATTCCCTTTCATCTATAACTACAAGTAGGGCTGGTGCTAGGCTTTTGTAGGTCAGGGATTCAAGTAACCTAGATATAAAACCAAAACAGTCAGAGGGTTTGTTCAAGTACAATAGGTAACAGAGATTTAGTACACACGTGCTTCAGGCACAACCATATGGACTCATAAAGGATGAAAAAAATGATACTTACCCACCTCCATTGCCATGAAATCCTTATGGGGATGATATACACCTCTGGAAGTTAAAACCAAAACAGTCGGAGGGTTAGTTTTTCCATGTCATTCAAGTGTAGCTGTATCAACAAGGTCATATAATCAAATGAAGAAATAATGAGATAACACACCTCAAAAGCAGTATCAAATTGTTCGCAAGGAACTGCTTCACAGTTTGGGTAAGCCTTCTTCGCTGCAGATTCACCGTAAGCACCTACGACTCCCTATAAAACAGCATTCACAAACAATCAAAAACAAAGAAAAGAATTCAAGAACACTGTTAATTAATTTGGGTAGCAGTAATTTGAACCTGGTTTGCTACGCGAATTCGAGAACCCCCAGATTCCATTCTAGACACATCTGTAGAAGACAAAGGCTCTGAAAAGATCCAATAAATCAGTACATTTGGAACCCACCACATTAAACTGAATATACTAGTAGAAAAAAATCAATAATTAATATTCCTAAAAGTTCAATTGAAAACAATTATACTCGTATAGATAATTTCCACGGTGAAGAATCAAACCTTTGAGATCCCCAATCGTAACAGTCTGACCCGAATTGGGTTAAGGGTTTCGATTTTCCCACCAAGAATCGTCCTAATAATCTCCTTCTCGAGCTTCGATTGTTAGAACATGGATTAAATAATATGTGTTATTGAAATCCATATGTTATAATCATTTAATAATGTTAAAGTATGGACAAAATATGTAGAATTCCATTAGGTGAAAGTACCATTAAATGATGGGCATAATGGTAACTTCTCACCACCAACTTTGTGAAAGGGTGTAGTCCCTAAATGATTGCCCCTTCTCAATCTATATATAGGCTATCCATGAGCCCATTTGAGAAAATTAACATTCATCACAATTCAGTCATAAATCATTCTTCATTCATCAAAGAAGAACTAGTGTGGGCACAATCATTTAGAAGTACTATCTCCCTACTCTCTCATTTATTCAAGAACAAGATCAAGAACACACAATGGATTCTTCAGGTACACGCTTCCGTCTTCATCTTCTTCTCATTCTTAATATAGTTGTGAGTTGGTATAGGATTTCATGGATCATTTAATGTTCCAACAATTGGTATCAGAGCCTGCTCATATACTAGATTAAGTTTGAATTTCTTATAAAGCCTTATGCTTTAATTTGTTTCATATTTGTAATCCTTGTGTGATTTCATTTGGTTTTGTTCTTGTACATGATAATCATATTGTCTAAGAGTATTGTGTTCAAAACTTCATTCAATTTCTGGAAATAATGGTAAAATCAAGCTTTAAGAGGCACAATGGTTCATACAAGATTACCCCATTTATATAGCCAACATTGTGTAATGTTTGGAGTGTGTAAATCTAGGTCTACTTGTTTGAATCATTTTAATTGAAGTGCAAACTTATCCCATTTACATAGCCAACATTTTATTATGCATTTAGTATGGAAATTTGGATCAAACCTATTCATAAAAGGGTGTAAAAATGGTGACTTTTCGTCAATCTGGGCATTAGGCACGACTCGTCCTGTGGGGGACGAGTCGTCCCCATTAATTTTCTGGAAATAGGACCTTTCTGATTCAGTCGTCCCCCTTATATGGACGAGTCGTCCCCTGAGGGACGAGTCGTGCCCTGTGGGACGAGTCGTCCACTTTGATTTTCAGAAAAAGGGTATCTCTGATACAGTCGTCCCCCTTGTAGGAACGAGTCGTCCCCTAAGGGACGAGCCGTCCAGAGAGCTTTCAGGGGTCATTTTTGCCCAGAATTTTGTGATAATTCATTAATAAATTATAGTATCTGGATACCGGTCGCGCTTCGGTGGTTCTTAGAGTTATCAAACTTTAAGAATGGACGGGTAGAACAAAAGGATATTATTTTTTAATAATGAATTTTGCTTATTTCTTTACCCTTTAATGTTTCAGAAATTACCTTAAGGCCTCATGTCTCCGATTAATTATATCCTTAACATTTTTTGGACTAAAATTAACATCATCGCCAAAGTGATTTGTAGATTAAATTCAAACTTGTTAAAAGATGAATGTAAATGTTGATTTGTGATAATATGCTTGTTTCCCAAAGGAGACCTTGTTATTGACTAAGTATTTGCATTCATAGGGTAATAATTGAATAAAACTTTTGGTCATTTTAAAAACTTTATACCATCCCAAAGGAAGGCGGGTGTTTAAAATGAATTGTTTGTATTCTTTATTACTGGGTAACAAGTACCTTAAACTTTAGGACATTTTCTATACTTGAACCGGCCCAAAGGAAGGCAAGTATTTAAAATGTATTTTTTCGATTATTTGTTCACCCTAAGATAAATCAAATTGTGAATCAATTCGCAATCCAAAAATTAGTCTTGACATCATGTTGATTATCTTTTATTTTGATGGAATTCATTTAATATAATTAATCATTGTGTAGATTCTTATATATGTTTTTGTGTTTCATCTTGTTCTTCTCCCTCAGATTTGATTAATGCTTCATTCGTAACTACTGCCATTGACAACATACATTTGCTTACTGGGACCAATTTTAAAACTTGGAAAAAGAAAATAACTATGATCTTAGGCAGCATGGACCTTGATCTCGCATTAAGAGAACCAAGTCCCGCCCTTCTTACTGAAAAAAGCACTGTGGAAGAACGCTTAAGTCTAGAGAGGTGGAACCGTTCTAATCGCGTGAGCCTAAGTATCATGCAAAATGCAGTCCCGGAGACTTTTTTGAATAGTGTCTCCGAGGATGTTGGTGCTAAAGGTTTCTTGGATGCCCTAGAGGAACGCTTTGTAAAAAGCGATAAATCAAAAACAAGTGCTACCTTGAGGAAGCTTGTTTCCAAGAGGTACAAGGGCACCGGAAGCTTAAGGGAATATATAATGGAAATGTTTCATCTATCTTCTAAATTAAAGGCTCTCAAGTTGGACCTTTCGAAAGACTTGCTTGTGCATTTGGCTTTAATTTCTCTTCCTCATCAATTTGGGCATTTTGAAATGACCTATAACTGTCAAAAGGACAAGTGGAACATCAATGAATTAATTTCACATGTGACAGAGGAAGAGGATAGATTGAAACAAACTAAACCCGAAAATGCTCATTATGCATCTACCTCTTCTCGTGGGATAAAGAGAAAAGGTAAGGAGATTACGGTTGCAACAAAGAAGCCTAAGGGATCATCAAATGATCAAAAGGTAAAGAAATGCTTCTTTTGCAAGGACCTTACTCACATGAAAAACGACTGCCCTAAATATAGCCAATGGCGAATTAAGAAAGGTATGTCATTTAGCTTTGTTTGTACAGAGGCAAATTTAGTTTCAATTCCTTCGCATACATGGTGGTTAGATTCTGGTGCAACTACTCACATAAATTTATATATGCAGGGTTGCCTGAACTACCGAACGCCCAATGAAGATGAAAGATATATCTACATGGGAGCTGGAAAGCCAGTAGAGGTGGAGGGCATAGGGACTTTTAGATTATCTCTTAGTACCGGATATTTTTTAGTTTTGAATAATGTATTTATTATACCGTCTTTTAGACGAAATTTGATTTCCATCACTACCTTAGATAGGGAAGGTTATTCCTATATCTTTGGTAATAATAAATGCAATTTGTTTTTCAATTCAAAGCTCTTTGATACTAGTTCTTTATTTTATACTCCCTCCGTCCCAGTCCAGTGTAAACATTTGGTCAACTTTGACCAACTTTGACCAATAATTTAAGGCCATAATAATGATCCAAATAAAAATTTAAAAATTTGTTATTGTATCACGCTTAATAATATTAACAATAACATTTTTTGGATTTTTATTAGGATCATTATTATGGCCTTAAACTATTGGTCAAAGTTGGTCAAAGTTGACCAAAAGTTTACACTGGGCTGGGACGGAGGAAGTATTGATAATCTGTATTTACTTGACATAGTCAATTCATTAAATGAGTCCCATAATAATGAAACTAACTCTAGAGGCATAAAACGAAAGATTTCAAGTAAAAATTCTTATACCTTATGGCATAGGCATTTGGGTCATATCTCTAAAAGGAGAATTGACAAGCTTGTGTCTGAGGGAATATAACAAAAGATTGATACTCTGGAAAATAACTTTTGTATTGAATGTCTTAAGGGAAAATTTACAAACAACAACAAAAATAAAGAATCCTTGAGAGTTACAAAAGTCTTAGAACTGATTCATACGGATATATGTGGTCCGTTCTCTACCCCTTCATGGAACGGACAAACATATTTCATTACATTCATAGATGACTTCTCTCGTTATGGATACATTTATTTGCTTCATGAAAAGTATCAATCATTGGAGGTTTTCAAGTCTTTTAATGTCGAAGTTGAAAATCAGCTTGAAAAGACTATTAAGAACGTTAGATACGATTGTGGTGGCACTACCTTGGAAGAGTGTGAGATTGTCCCTCACTACACCATGCCGGGGACAAGGGCTGTAAACGAGCCGAGCCGAGCCGAGCTTTTGATGTTTCGAGCTAGAGCTCGTGAACTTTTAAACGAGCTCGAGCTTTTCTCGAGCTCGAACTCGATCCCAAAATTCATGTTCGAGCTCGGCTCGAATCAAGTTTCGAGCTTTTCGCGAGCCGGCTCGCGAGCTTTTCGCGAGCTGTTCGAACTCGAGTATTAACGAGCCGAGCTCGAGCTTCGACTTATTTTTTGAAAAAAAATTGAAATCGAACGAGCTTTATCGAGCCCTAATTCGAGTTGTAATCGAACTCGAGCCTAAACGAGCCAAGCTCGAGCTTGGTCTTTTAATTTGTCACTAAATATATATATATATATATATATATATATATATATATATATATATATATATATATATACTAAACTTCATTCGAACTTTTAACGAGCCGAGCCCGAGTCGAACTTAAACGAGTCGAACTCGAACAGAGCTCGTCGAACATACGAGCCGAACTCGAGTCGGGCTCGAAAAAATGACGAACTTGAAATTCGGTTCGAGCTCGAGCTCGAATTCACCTCGAGCCCACTCGAACTCGAGCTTTTTTCGAAGCCTAGCCCGAGCCGAGCTCGAACAGGCTCGTTTCGTGTAACAGCCCTACCGGGGACACCTAGCATGAATGATGTAGCCGAGAGACATAATAGAACCCTTAAGGATATGGTAAGAAGTATGGTTTCTTGTACTTCTTTACCTCACTCATTATGGGGCGATGCTTTGAAAACCGCAACCTACCTACTTAATCGAGCTCCTTCAAAAGCTACTGACAAAACCCCTTATGAATTATGGACAGGTAAGAAACCTTCCCTAAATCATCTTCATGTTTGGGGTTGTCCAGCCGAAGCTAGGCCTTATAAACCTAACGAAGGAAAGTAGGATGCTAAGACCGTTAGTAGTTATTTTGTAGGATATTCTCAAAGATCTAGGGGATATAAATTCTATGACCCAAAAACTAGAATCTTTTTCGAGATGGGAAATGCTAGGTTCTTTGAGGATGTTGAATTTAGAGGGGAAAATTTAAATAGTAATTTTGAATTTGAAGAGTAGAGGAGGAATTTGTTTCTGTACCTCTTCCTATAGTTCCTATCGAAAAATCAAGCACTTGTGCCTGAAATTCGACAAGAACATAATATTCAAAATGACGTTAATTCTCCTATTAATGAGCAACATGAAAATGTTGATGAGGAAATTCAACACCCTCAAAATCAAGAAGAACCGGTGCCATTAAGGAGATTTAATAGAGCAAGAAGGAGTGCTATTCCGAATTATTATGATGAATATCTTATCGAGAATGAGGAACAATTAGGTTTAGTGGGAGATGAACCAATCACCTTCCATGAAGCCATTAGAGGTCCAAATTCTCATAAATGGATTGATGCCGTAAATGAAGAGTTAAAATCCATGAAAGATAATGACGTTTGGGATCTTGTCCCATTACCTAAGAATGTGAAACCCATTGGGTGTAAATGGGTCTTTAAGACCAAAAAGGATTCACAAGGTAATGTGGAAAGACATAAGGCTCGTCTTATCGCTAAAGGATTTACTAAAAAAGAAGGCATTGATTACAAAGAAACATTTTCACCGGTATCCTCTAAAAATGCTTTTAGGATCATTATGGCATTAGTAGCACATTTTGATCTTGAGCTTCATCAAATGGATGAAAAGATAGCTTTTCTCAATGGCGACATTGAGGAAACTATCTATATGAAGAAACCATAAATGGTGATTGATTCAGATCAAACTAGTCAACTAGTTTGTAAACTTAAGAAATCCATTTATGGGCTTAAGCAAGCATCTCGTCAATGGTACTTAAAATTTAATCAAGTTATTCTTTTATTTGGTTTTGAAATGAATCTTGGTGAAGATTGTGTGTACCATAAGTTCAGTGGGAGTAGATTTATATTTTTGGTCTTATATGTGGATGACATTTTACTTGCTAGTAATGATAAGGAACTTCTTAAGGAAACTAAGAAATTTCTCTCAAACAAATTTGAGATGAAAGATCTTGGTGAAGCTTCTTTTGTATTAGGAATCCAAATACATCGTGATCGTTCACAAGGTATTTTAGGATTATCAAAAAGAGCTATATAGAGAAGGTATTACAAAGGTTTAGCATGCAAAATTGTAAACCACATGACACCCCTGTCTCTAAGGGAGATAAATTCAGTCTAAAGCAATGTCCTAAAAATAATATTGAATCCAAGTTTATGGAAGAAATCCCATATGCATCGGCAGTAGGAAGCTTAATGTATGCACAAGTCTGTACTCGTCCGGATCTTGCATTTATTGTTGGAATGCTTAGTTGATACCAAAGCTATCCGGGTAAAGAACATTGGGTTGCAGCCAAAAGGGTGATGGGATACTTACAAAACACAAAGAACTACATGCTTACATACACAAAGTCGGATCACCTTGAGATCGTTGGTTATTCCGATTCCGACTTTGCTGGATGCCAAGATAGTCGGAAATCGACATCGGGTTATGTCTTCACTTTGGTCGGTGGAGCAATTTCTTGGAGAAGTGCCAAGCAAATATTAGTAACTACTTCTACCATGGAAGCCGAATTTGTTGCTTGCTACGAGGCATCCAATCAAGCTATATGGCTGCGAAAATTCATTGAAGGACTGCGAATTGTCATAAATGTTGAGAGACCTCTCAAGCTATATTGTGACAATCGAGCAGCGGTATTGTACTCCAACAACAACAAAAGTTCATATAAATCTAAGCATGTAGATATTAAGTTTCTTATTGTAAGAGAAAGAGTACAAAATGAACAAATAGAAATAGAACTTATTGGTACAAACTCTATGCTTGCGGATCCATTTACCAAGGCGTTATCTCCTTTAGTATTTCACGAGCATGTTGCTCATATGGGTGTAATGACTTTTTATAATGCTGAAATCAGTGGGAGTTTACGTTGTTTTCTATTTCTTTATGTTGTTTTTATTCATATTAATCTCATTTGATTAAGTAGGACTAGTTGGAAAATATATATATGATTAATGTGGGTTTAGTTGCGAATCAATTACAACGACTGCCCCTTTAGTCCCTATACTTATAAGACTAATGGACGAGATTGAATTGGATGACAATAAAAGTGCACATAAGGGTTGTCATTCATATTATAAATGATTTAAGGAATTTATTTAGTAAAAGATCTATAATACAGTACATAGGGGAAATAACCGCCTCTTAGCCCCCCATAAGTGGTGGTTGAGATTAAAAGTTGAAAACTTGATTCAAGGGCTGAGATTGATTGACAGTTACTTTCTTTTCCCACTCTCACGGCAGTTGTTACGTAACCTACATTCAAATGCATTTTATACACCAGCTGATCAAAATATCCAACGAAATTTTATTGACATTCATTCTCCCAATTCCCTAGCAGTTCTGTAGAATCTGCCTTCTTTATCTTTACAGATACGTGGGACGGACATGGTTTTCTAAACGGAATCTTAAACTAGCATTCTAATTAAAACCTCTTGGATATCTGTCAGAATCATACTGAACACAATTCAAATGAAACCCCTTCTCAGAGCCATCACAGACAAGGGCATTATCGACGAGGCCGGCGGTTGGAGGAGGGCGGCAGTTGGGGGAAGAAGAAGAAGGTAGAGAGAGAGTGTGTGTGTTTTCTTAGAGAGAGAAAACATAATATAAAAATGAGATAATAACTCAATGGACCCCCTGAAGTTATATTTTATACACTTTAATCCTTAATACTTCCACCTCAGCCTATTTTATAAAATTTTACGGTTAAATGGAAGGTCAACCGACGGAATGACGACATCAAAAAAAAAATAGTAGGTTAAGGGGATAAACAAAAAAAAAAAAATCAGGCCCAAAACAAAAAAATGACTATAGGTTGGGGACGAATTAATTTGAATATTTTTAAACATTTATTTTGGGACGAAAGGAGTAAGTTTAAATCCACTTTGGTATTCCACCTTAAAATTGTTCTCTATTTTTGTTCCATGATAGTTCTCTGGATCATCAAGAGAAGCATAACTTTTTGTCCTCTATTTTTAGCATTCTTTAATGTATTTACTGGTGTTTATTAGTTTCATCATATCTATCATCTCTTAGTCATGGTTTCTCTTCTTTGAAAGACAAACTACTTAAAACAACCATCCACCACCGACAAGAGTAATTGATGGGTTATTGACTCCTTTATCCGTTACAAGGAATCAACTCAGTTTAAATCAATTAAGTCAGTCAATTGGTCTAATTAATATCTATAATGAAGAGCAAAGTTGGGGTTATTGGTCTAATTAATATCTATAATGGAGAGTGATAGCCAAAAGCCTATGAGAAATAGCCGAACGGAATAACAACCAAGATTTAGAAGAAAAACTTCAGCTTTTTCTATATAATTTCAATCACCAATAAAACTGAGTTTAATCTCTCAAAAACAAAGTATTAATACTCCCCTAAAACCCTAAAACGACATAATAAAGAAGGACCAAAATAACCCCGCTTAAAGGTGCAAAACATCAGTAAAAAAACGACTAAGGAAATAACAAAAACGTAATTAAGGAAACAGCAATTCGACGCGAAGCGCCCGCCTCAAACCCCGTGGCTTGATCCAAGAGTGATGCGGCCGCCTGGCCTATCTTGAGGCGTACGCCTCGCCACCAGAAACTTGGCCCGTGATATTTCCCTTTGAGGCGCACGCCTGGTTCATCAGGAGGCGCCCGCCTGGGTGCTTAGTTGCTTGGTCTGTTGCGTGGACTATCTGTGGCGCTGCATCATCCTCCCCCTCTTGAAGGAAACTCGTCCTCGAGTTGGTATCATCATCGCAGTCTCCATGGTAGGCGGATAAATCTGAAACATTGAATGTTGCTGAAACGTTGTACTCACCTGGCAGGTCAATCTTGTATGCATTGTCATTAATCCGCTCCACCACACGAAATGGACCATCCGCCCTTAGTTGTAGCTTGCCAAAACGTCCAGCCGGGAACCTCTCCTTACGCAAGTGAACCCACACCAAGTCACCTACCTGAAACACAACCCGCTTGCGATGCTTGTCCACCCACTGCTTATACATATTGTTTTGCCGAATAATGCGCTTGCGAACCTGCTCATGAAGCTCCTTAATCTGAGACACATGCACCTCTGCATCCGAACTGTATTGACTAGTAACCGGAAGGGGAATGAGATCCAAGGGACTGACAGGGTTGCGCCCATACACAACCTGAAAAGGGCTTTTACCCGTAGTGCGGTTCTGAGAGTTATTGTATGCAAATTCAGCCTGTGCAAGCGTCAAATCCCATTGACGTGGATGGTCACCAACCAAGATGCGCAATAAGTTACCCAAACTGCGATTAGTAACCTCAGTCTGTCAATCTGTCTGCGGGTGATAAGAGCTACTGAACTGTAAATGCGAACCCATCTTTCTCCACAACGTGCGCCAAAGGTGACTAACAAACTTGACATCCCTATCCGAAGTAAGGGACTTGGGAATACCATGCAACTTCACAATCTCCTTAAAGTACAAGTCTGCCACTTGTGTCGCGTCAAATGTTTTACTGCAAGGGACAAAATGGGACATCTTTGAGAAACGATCCACCACCACCATAATAGAATCTTTCTGTCGCTGCGTACGAGGCAATCCCAACACAAAATCCAAGCTAATATCCTCCCACGGAGCAGTAGGAACCGGAAAAGGAGTATAGAGGCCTGCATTGGTCTTGCGAGTCTTGGCTACATGACAGACACGGCATCTCTCCACAAACCGAGCAACATCATGCCCCAACTTTGGCCAAAAAAACTGCTTGCCTACTAGTGCCAAGGTTTTATCTTTGCCAAAGTGTCCTGCAAGTCCCCCTTCATGACTCTCAGAAATAATTAGGTCCCGCAATGAACAATAAGGAACACAAAGCTTGTTACCCTTAAACAGATAGCCATCATGGATCAAAAACTGCAGAAAATTACCTCGGGAACACTTTTCCCACACATCCCCAAAATACGGATCATCACGATACAAATGACGAAAAGTGTCAAACCCGCAAATCTCGACCCGCAGTGTAGCTAACAAGGAATGGCGACGGATCAAAGCATCTGCCACACGGATCTGAACTCCCGCCTTATGTGTAATGACAAACGTAAAAATCTGAATGAATTCCCCCACTTGGCATGTCGGAGATTAAGCTTATGCTGCCCTTGAATGTATTTGAGTGCCTCATGATCGGAATACAACACAAACTCCCGTGACAATAGATAATGTTGCCAATGCTCCAAGGTGCGAACAATGGCATAGAATTCCTTGTCATATGTAGATTACTTCTTCTTAGCATTGTTCAGTTTCTCACTAAAGAAGGCGACAGGCTTCTTATTCTGACTCAACACTTCGCCAACACCAACATTGGAGGCATCACAATGAACCTCAAAAACTTCATCAGAATTAGGCAAAATAAGAACAGGGGCTTGTGTCACCGCCTTTTTCAAAAGCTGAAAAGCATCATCTGCTGCCTTATTCCACACAAACACACTCCCCTTGATGCAGTCAATCAGCGGGGCAATAATACTGCTGAAATCCCGAATGAAACGGCGATAAAAGGAAGCCAAACCATGAAATCGCCTAACATCATGAACATTCGTCGGTGTAGGCCAGCTAGTAATAGCTTCCACCTTCGAATCATCCATACGAATACCCTCCTTGGTAACAACATACCCCAAGAAAGTTACTTGCTCCGTCAAAAGTGACACTTCTTACGATTAGCATATAATTTCTGCTCACGCAGAATATTAAAAACCTGTCTCAAGTGTACCAAGTGTTGTTCCACAGATTTACTATAAATCAAGATATCATCAAAATAAAAAACAACAAATGTAGCAATGAAAGGTCTGAAAATTTGGTTCATGAGTCGCATGAACGTGCTAGGAGCATTAGAGAGCCCAAACGGCATCACCATCCACTCATTCAATCCATCCCGAGTCTTGAAAGCTGTCTTCCACTCATCCCTCGGTCTGACACAAATCTGGTGATACCCGCTTCGCAAATCAATCTTGGAAAACACCACCGCACCATGTAATTGGTCAAGCAAATCATCGATCCGAGGAATGGGAAACCTGTACTTGATGGTGATTTTATTGAACGCCCGACTAGCCATACACATACGTAATGTCCCTTCCGCCTTGGGCACCATCAAAGCCGGAACCGCACATGGGCTTATAGGCTTTTGGCTATCAGAGAGCAAAGTTGGGGAGTTACATTCATTTTTCTGACATTGAGATATTATTGTAATTGCAAATATTGTATGTCAGTGAATGTGATGGGGGTTTGCCTATTCAGGTATACAATGATGTAATCTGGCGTACCAATCAGTCACTGATGATTACTTAAGTTTTTTTTAAAGGATATTTTCTACTTATATTTTGAATTTGGGTGGTTGCTCATACCGTTTCCAATGACATGGTGCACTCTTATATTCTTCCACATTAGAAATTTGATACTTCAATCTGACATTTGAATTTTCATTTACTATCGAGTTGATGCATGAATTAAGAATGCAATATCCATTTGTAGTTTGTGATTGTTTGCTACTCTATTTTAATGAATTTTGAGATATTGAGGTGATTTTAATGGTGTTCATCTTTTAATTTTCTTCAATTAACCATATTGCATACTGTTCATGAGCTGGATACTGTTCATGAGCCGCATACTGTCCCGTGCCATGGGCACGGGTAAGAGAATACTAGTACATATTAATATTAATCCAAGTGGGAGATTGTTAGAACATGGATTAAATAATACTCCCTCCGTCCCATCTTTTTATAAACTTTTGGGTTTTGCACGGGAATTAAGGAGGAAATATTATATTGAAAGTGTTGTGAGTGTGAAAATAAAATAGGAGAGAGAATGAGTGGAGAGAATAGTAAATTATAATGGTGATGTGAGTATTAAAATAATGTAGGAGAGAGAATGAGTGGAGGGAATAGTAAAGATTCCTTTCCATTTTAGGAAAGTATATATTATTGTGGGATGCCCAAAATGGAAAGTTTATATATTATTGTGGGACGGAGGGAGTATGTGTTATTGAAATCCATACTCCCTCCGTCCCAGCGAAAGAGCCATTTATTTCCTTTTTGGGCGTCCCATTTAAAAAGCCACTTTCCCAAAAAGGAAACCTTAAATCACTATTCTCTCCACTCATTCTCTCTCCTACTTTACTTTTACACTCACAACATTATCTTTCTTACATCACCTCCCACTCATTCTCTCTCCTATTTAATTTTTCATACTCACAACATTTAAACTTTTTCTCTTTCCTACATCACATTTCTTATTTTGCGTGTCGGACAAATTTACCGACTCTTTCGCTGGGACGGAGGGAGTATATTATAATCATTTAATAATGTTAAAGTATGGACAAAATATGTAGAATTTCATTAGGTGAAAGTACCATTAAATGATGGGTATAATGGTAACTTCTCACCACCAACTTTGTGAAAGGTGTAGTCCCTAAATGAGTGCCCCTTCTCAATCTATATATAGGCTATCACTCAGCCCATTTGAGACAATTAACATTCATCACAATTCAGTCATAAATCATTCTTCATTCATCAAAGAAGAACTAGTGTGGGCACAATCATTTAGAAGTACTATCTCCCTACTCTCTCATTTATTCATGAACAAGATCAAGAACACACAATGGATTCTTCAGGTACACGCTTCCGTCTTCATCTTCTTCTCATTCTTAATATAGTTGTGTGTTGGTATAGAATTTCATGGATCATTTAATGTTCCAACATTGATTCCTCCTTTGCGAGATGGGTTTTGCTGCCGTCTTCATCATCATCGCCGTCGTCATCATCGCCGGAGAGGCTGTTGATGGTGTCGAGGAGGAGGTCTTCTAGGGTTTGTTTAAGGAAATACGAGGCCTGGAGCAGGGATTGGGGTCGGATTTGGAGCTGCCCATTAGGGATAGAAGGAGGAGTTGTCAAAATTGAGGGTGGATTTGTATGAAGGAAATCAAAGGGTTTCACAGGAGGGTAGAGAGAGAGAGAGAGAGAGAGAGAGAGAGAGAGAGCGAGAGAGAGAGAGAGAGAAAGCAATTACGTTTAAGAGTGAGGCACGGGGAGATGGGTTGAATTTATACATCGATGTACCGACGGACCAGCTCCGTCTGTAATACGGACGAACCATTTCCGTCGGTAATACCAATGGAAAATTCACATTTACCGACGAAATGAAATGAAAATTTAAAAAAAAATTCCCGGCAAAATAAAAAAAATTTCCGTCGGTAATGCTTAAATTTCCGTCGGTAATACCGACGAACCGCGTCCGTCGGTAAAATTCCGTCGGTAATTGTTCAGTTTCTAGTAGTGTCCCCCTGAGTAGCTAACTTCCTACCCAAATTTACTTGGTCATTACTTTTACACATAAACATTGATTTTACGTGTAACTTCACTCCTTATTCGAAATTCACACCTAGCATAGTTCTTTTGACCTGTTCAACCTCATATAAAACAGACTAACAACTGTTATAATATAATTAATTATCACTTTGTTATTTATGAGAAATATGAAGAAACTATCTTGTATTGCCAAACACCCTTGACAACACATGGGGCAACACCTGTGGCAATACTGGTGTGGCAATACATAAGGCAACACCATTGACAACACATGGTGTGACAGTTACAGACATATTGATTGAAGTTGAAATTGTTATAAAATTCAGATTTCTCATCCCCCCCCCTCTCTCTCTCTAAAATTTAGTATATATGTTGATGGGTATGGTTGACTGCTAGAGTTAATGTTTGATTATTGGGTGTGGGTGGGAGTGGGTGGGTGAAAGATAAGGGATAAATGAGATAAGGGGTATAAAGGAAAAGAGAGGGGTTTGTTTTAATTTTTGGAGGGTGAATTTAATGAAATGTGTTTGTTAGGACCTAACTATGTAAACCACATAGTTATACAGGGTTTTGACAAAGAAATATATCCTATCCAATGTTATCTGACAGACAAGATAACATTGGATATTGGACAGCCATGACTCTTCTGCACAACCTTTATATCAACTGGACAGCAATGATGTAATGATCAAACACCAAGACAAATCACATAAATTAATGTATTTATGTACAAAGGATCATTACATAATCATCAAACACAAATCCTTGTCTCCTAAACCTGCAAACTCTAAAGACTTAGCCTGACAGCTAAGGTTCTCAACAGCAGAGGTCTCAACCCTCTGACAGCTATGATCTTCAACATCAACTGCAGTGAAGCATTCCTGTGATGATCAAGATGTGCCTTGCCCAATCTCTCCATACAGATGTTGCCAGCTCATCTCCATGAAGATTACATAAAATGGTTGCAGATTACAGCCTGTTATTATCTAGTCATCAAAGCTCTAAATGCAAACACTATTCCACCCATTTGCATTTACTCCTTTGTCTCCTCCAACGGCTATATTCCAGCCTATAAAAGGAAACCCTCAAGACTGAAGAAAATTCCCCAACACACACAACCTTTACAACCTCTACTTCAACCTTCCACACCTGCAAACCCTGCAACCAACATTCAAAACAATCTGAGACACTTGTAACTGAATTCAGGTGTATAAACTAAAGTTGTAAATCACTTAAGACTGACTTTAAGTGGTATTGTAATTTGCTTCGTAACAAGCAAAATCCCTAATAAACTGTACTTATTAGGAAGAGGAAGTTCAAGGAACTTGCCTAACCAATCTTTTGTAAATCTTAAAGGGAACTAGATTTAAGTGGATTGATCTCACTTGTCAAGGTTGACAGTGAGGGTGGACGTAGAAGGAGTGAACTCTGAACCACCTTAAAATTCTTGTGTTCATTTGGTATTATCACACAACACACACACACATCTACACACACTTACACCATTCACTTGTCTTTACATTATTTCAACACTTTCTATTCCGCTGCACATTTAACACTTGTCTTTAAAACCAGTTAATATCTGACAGCTAAGATTTCACCTCAGCTGTCAAACTTTAACTGCCTAACCTTTTAATCTGATTAAAGCAAACAGGACCTTTCAATTGGTATCAGAGCTTGTCTTCACCTACAAAAGTCTAACAACTTGTGAAGGATCAATTCTCAACCCACCATGCCTCAACCAAGGAGAAATAATGAGAAAGACATTCCACACATTAGTGACTATGGATCCTTTGAAATATATGCATCAAAAATTAAAACTTACCTTGATGCAAACAGCATCTGGAACTGGTATGCCCTTGAAAATGAAGTCACATACCCTGTCTCTGTAGATACAAATGGTGGTCCGAGCAAAGTAAAATCCCCAGAATTCTGGACAGACTCAGAAAGGCAACTAGTCAGTGCTAATCTTAAAGTCAAAAACATACTCCAAAAGAGTGTAAATGACTCCCTAGCACAAGAAATTGCTAAAGAGCCAACTGCAAAGGATGCATGGGAACTTATCCATACCAAATTCCAGAAACACACCAGTGTTAGAATTCAAAACCTATACAACCTTCTTAGACAACTTGAGAACTTCAAGTTTTACCCTAGTGAAAAAGTGAGTGCTGCAAAACCAAGGTTTGAAGATCTGGTCAGATCCATTGCTGATCATGGAAAAACTTTTGAGAATCAAGATTTATGTCTCAAAATATATTCTAACCTTCCTCAAGAATATGAGAAGGTAGCCCTACCAATAAGAGAAGGTGCAGAATGGAGCACCATGACTGTTGAACAATACTTTCGAAAGCTTGAAGCTTATGAACTAGAAGGAATGATAAAACTTCAACCAGTTCCCTCTATCTCTCAAACTCTTGCCTTAGCTGCACAAGAAACCACTCATAAACCTATTACCCAACAAGACATTGATTCCATGGTTCTCAATTCCCTTCAGAAAGTTAGCCTACCCTCAAATAACCTATCTCAAGGAGACCTTCCAAGTCTCATATCCATGGCTGTCAGAAACACCCTGAGAGCACATAAAAAGTCATTTGAGAAAAGCTATAGCCCATCTACCTCTGAACAAGAAAACCATAAAAAGAAAGTTGAATGCTTAAACTGTAAGAAGCTTGGTCACTACTCATCTAAGTGCCCTGAACCAAGAAAACCCAAAGACAATCAGACAGCTAAGAAGTTCTCATACTCCAAGGAGATCATTCACAGTTCAAGTTGTGCTCAATCCCTTTTTGATCATATTATTCTTCAACACCTGTGTTTTCAAATTCCTTACCATGATCAGATCTGATTTTGATGATGGATAAACCCTTTTGGTTTTGAATTTTATTGAACAGTTTGACTAGTTGTTCCAAGGTATCTCTTTTGGATTCAAGAAGGATGATCCAAGTAAATCTAGTGTAGTCATCAACTATAACAAGAGAGTATCTTTTTCCACCAAGAGATCTGGTTCTGATTGGTCCAAAAAGATCCATGTGGAGTAATTGAAGGGATTTTGTGGTATCTAATCTGGTTTTGGCATAGAAGGAGGTTTTCTTTTGCTTTCCACATTGACAGGGTTTGCACAATTTGTCCTTTTTGAAGGGTATTTTGGGTAGGCCTTTTACTAGGTTTGAGTTGACTAGTTTGGAGATGCTTTTGAGATTGAGGTGAGCTAATCTTTTATGCCATAGCCATGACATATCAGATTGACTGAAGGAGGGTAGGCAATGGGCATCTGATGAATCCACAACTTCCAGGTTTAGACAGTAGAGGTTGCTTTTTCTGATTCCTGTTAGAATTGACTTGTTATTGACATCTTTGACAGTGCAGTGATTTTTAGAACATACAACATGATATCCTTTATCACAAATTTGACTAAGGCTACTCAAATTGTGCTTGAGACCTTCTACATAAGACACATTGGTGAAAATGATGTCTTTAGTAACAAGGTTCCCTAATCCTTTGACTTTGGCTTGAGAGTTATCACCAAAAGTTACATTTGGACCATTTTTAGGGACATATTGTTGCAACCACTCCTTGTTGAAGGTCATGTGCCTGCTGCATCCACTGTTCAAGTACCATATTCCTTTCCTAGGTTCCTACAAAACAGAAAAATAAATTTATGGTACCCTTTATTCTTTTGGGTCCAAAGGATTAGAATTTCTTTGGTACCCTAGCTTTGTTCATTGCCCTCTTTCCAAAATACTGGTTTAGGGCATTATAATATCCCATGATTTGCAACATATAGGTAGTAGGAGCAATAGGTTTGGATTGGTTGGGAAACTGGTTGGGAGAAAAGAATTGGTTTTGGTTGTGTAACTGAGTATGGTTTTGGGAGCTATTTGAGTGAGATGATCTAGGGGAAGTATTTTGACTGGCATGACTTCTTCCATTTGAGTATGGCCAGTTGGATCTTTGTTGCTTGGAGTATGAGTGATGGTTATAGAATCTTTGCTGTTTGGGAGATCTCTGCTGTCCATCATGTCTTGGCTATCTAGGAAATCTTGACTGTCTAGGAGATCTCTGCTGTCCAGTGTTCTTGTGCTGGTTTTTCTTCACTTGCTCCTTAATTCCTTTCTTTTGCCAAATGTAATTGCCTTTATTTGCTTGTTTTTCTTTGCCTTTGGATTGACTTGGGCTAGCAATATGAGTTTCATCAGTGCAAGAGGGGCTAGCTTGAATTGTTTCTTCATTGTGGTTGGAGCTAGCTTCATCCATTTTCCCCTTTTTCTTGAAATCTTCCTTGGTTTGAATAGGATAGACATTTTCTTAGGCTTTGACATAGTTCATGCTTTCAAGAACCATCTTGTCAATAGCTCTTTCATCAGTGAGAGGGGTATAGGTTTTCATAGTAGGATTGTTGGCTCCAATTCCTGATTTGTCACCTGGGTGTCTTTGGTTATAGCTAAAAAGAGTCAGGGCTATTCCAGAATTGTTCCAGGACTCAAACTTCTTTCTAAGGGATTCATTTTCCTTTTTAAGGTTGGTGTTTATTTGGTTGGTTTCCAGAAGTTTGGAATTCTTAGCTGTCAGCTCTTCATTAGCTTTTTCAAGCATGAGGTTTTGAACTTTCAGTCCTTGGTTGGCTCTTTCAAGGCTATTAATGGTTTTACTTTGGGATAGATTATCAGTGAGCAATGAAGCAAAGCTAGTTTGGTGTCTTTTTATTTGAATTAAGAGAGTACTAACTAATTGTTTAAATTCTTCATTATTTAAAGAGTTGAACTGAGGTACCTGCTTTAGTTCTTCAGCAACAGCTAAGGCTTCAAGGTCTTCTTCATTGTCTGAATCTTCATCATCTCCAGCCATTAAGCATATCATTGCTTCTTCTTCTTCACTTTCAGAATCACTGAAATTAAATTCCTCATCACTGAACTTAGATGAGTCAACAATCAGCACTTGCTCTTTGTTCTTCTCATTCTTCTTCTTTGTGCAGTTGTAACAGCTACATCTTGAACTGTGAATGATCTCCTTGGAGTATGAGAACTTCTTAGCTGTCTGATTGTCTTTGGGTTTCCTTGGTTCAGGACACTCATATGAGTAGTGACCAAGCTTCTTACAGTTGAAGCATTCAACTTTCTTTTTATGGTTTTCTTGTTCAGAGGTAGATGTGCTATAGCTTTTCTCAAATGACTTTTTATGTGCTCTCAGGGTGTTTCTGACAGCCATGGATATGAGACTTGGAAGGTCTCCTTGAGATAGGTTATTTGAGGGTAGGCTAACTTTCTGAAGGGAATTGAGAACCATGGAATCAATGTCTTGTTGGGTAATAGGTTTATGAGTGGTTTCTTGTGCAACTAAGGCAAGAGTTTGAGAGATGGAGGGAACTGGTTGAAGTTTTATCATTCCTTCTAGTTCATAAGCTTCAAGCTTTCGAAAGTATTGTTCAAGCTTTCGAAGGTATTGTTCAACAGTCATGGTGATAACTCTCAAGCCAAAGTCAAAGGATCAGGGAACCTTGTTACTAAAGACATCATTTTCATCAATGTGTCTTATGTAGAAGGTCTCAAGCACAATTTGATTAGCCTTAGTCAAATTTGTGATAAAGGATATCATGTTGTATGTTCTAAAAACCACCGCACTGTCAAAGATGTCAACAACAAGTCAATTCTAACAGGAATCAGAAAAGGCAACCTCTACTGTATAAACCTTGAAGTTGTGGATTCATCAGATGCCCATTGCCTACCCTCCTTCAGTCAATCTGATATGTCATGGCTATGCCGGCACAAAAGATTGGCTCACCTCAATCTCAAAAGCATCTCCAAACTAGCCAACTCAAACCTAGTAAAAGGCCTACCCAAAATACCCTTTAAAAAGGACAAATTGTACAAAGCCTGTCAATGTGGAAAGCAAAAGAAAACCTCCTTCTATGCCAAAACCAGATTAGATACCACAAAATCCCTTCAATTACTCCACATGGATCTTTTTGGACCAATCAGAACCAGATCTCTTGGTGGAAAAAGATACTCTCTTGTTATAGTTGATGACTACACTAGATTTACTTGGATCATCCTTCTTGAATCCAAAAGAGATACCTTGGAACAACTAGTCAAACTGTTCAATAAAATTCATAACCAAAAGGGTTTATCCATCATCAAAATCAGATCTGATCATGGTAAGGAATTTGAAAAAACAGGTGTTGAAGAATACTGTGATCAAAAAGGGATTGAGCACAACTTCTCTGCCCCTAGAACACCACAGCAAAATGGAGTTACTAAGAGAAAGAATAGAACAATTTGTGAAGCAGCTAGAACTATGCTGTCAGAAAACAACCTTCCTAAGTATTTTTGGGGAGAAGCAGTCACCACTGCTTTGTATGTTCAGAATAAGACCCTCATCAACAAGTTTCACTCCAAGACTCCCTATGAGCTATGGAATGGGAGAACACCAACCATTTCATACTTCCATGGCTTTGGAAGTAGATGCTTCATTCACAACAATGGGAAAAGCAACCTTGATAAGTTTGACTCAAAAAGTGATGAAGGAATCTTCCTTGGATACTCCAACACCAACAAAGCCTATAGAGTATACAACAAAAGGAGACTTGTTGTGGAAGAATCAATCCATGTTGATTTTGATGAAAATAATGATCCAAGTCACACTGAGCTATGTGATTTTGATGAAGCTGTTGGAAATTCAGACAACCTACCTGAAGTGTCTCCTGTGCATGACCCCCCAAGTCTCATTCTTGAAGAAGATTCACCTTCCCTTCCTTATATGGTGCCCAAAGACACTAATAAACAACCTACTATGTCTGACAGCCAAGAATCCCTTCTCAACAGCAAAGGTGCATCTGACAGCCATGATGCACCTAACAGCTTACCTTCATCCAGCCATCAAAATCCTCTTGAAAATGACCCCATCCAACCTTGCTGCAACACAAATCCCTCAATTCCTCAACCTGAAACCATTACCCATACCATCCCTCCAAATAAAAACATTTTTATTGACCTTCCAATACATAAGATGGATATTCCTCCAAACATGCCTGTTTATGACTCTTTAATGAGTGCCTTCATCTCTCAAATTGAACCCAAGAAGATCAATGAAGCCCTTCAAGACCCAGATTGGATTGAAGCAATGGAAGAAGAACTGGAACAATTTGAAAGAAACAAAGTTTGGAAGCTTGTTCCCAAACCTAAAAACCAAACTGTCATTGGGACAAGATGGGTTTTTAGAAACAAGATGAATGAAGAAGGTCTGGTGGTAAGGAACAAAGCCAGATTAGTGGCTCAAGGGTACAGACAAGAAGAAGGAATTGACTATGATGAAACATTTGCACCTGTTGCAAGACTGGAAGCTATAAGGCTATTCCTTGCCTATGCTTCATTCAAGAAGATGAAAGTGTTCCAAATGGATGTCAAAAGTACCTTCCTAAATGGAATATTGGATGAAAAAGTGTTTGTATCTCAACCCCCCTGGTTTTGAGCATCCAAAATTTCCAGATCATGTATATAAGTTGGACAAAGACTTGTATGGGCTTAAGCAAGCACCTAGGGCCTGGTATGATACCCTATCCAAATACCTTCTTGGTAAAGGATTTACCAAGGGCCATATTGATAACACTTTGTTTATCAAGAAATATGGAGAAGATCAGCTACTTATCCAAGCTATGTTGATGACATTATTTTTGGGTCATCAAATGAAGATTTGTGCACTGAATTTGGTGAAATCATGAAGAATCAATTTGAGATGAGCATGATTAGTGAGCTCACATTCTTCCTAGGCCTTCAAGTCAAGAAAATGAAGGAAGGGATCTTAATTAAGCAAGCCAAATATACAAGGGATATGATCAAAAAGTTTGATATGCAAACTGCCTTCCCAACTAGAACTCCTTTGTCAACCACAACCAAACTGCAAGCTGATCCTGATGGTCAAAGTGTGAATCCAACCCTTTATAGAAGCTACATTGGATCACTCCTATATGTGACAGCTTCAAGACCTGATATCATGTTTAGTGTCTGCCTTTGTGCAAGATTCCAAGCCAATCCTAAAGAGTCTCATCTCTCTGCTGTCAAGAGAATCCTGAGATATTTGAAAGGAACTCCTGATTATGGCTTGTGGTATCCTTCTGAATCACCATTTTCCCTAATTGGCTTCACTGATTCAGACTATGCTGGATGCAATCTAGATAGAAAATCCACAAGTGGTGGTTGCCAATTTATTGGATCAAGAATAATTTCTTGGTCAAGTAAGAAGCAAACTTCAGTAGCTACCTCAACAGCTGAGGCTGAATACATTGCTGCTGGTTTGTGTTGTTCTCAAATTCTCTATCTTAAAAGTCAACTCCAAGACTTTGGGATGGACATGTCAAATATTCCCATCTTTTGTGACAATTCCAGTACCATTGCCATGACAGAAAACCCTGTCCAACATTCCAAAACTAAGCATATTGAAGTTAGGCATCACTTCATAAGAGATCATGTAGAAAAGGGAAATATCAACTTGGCCAAAGTATGCACTGAGGATAATGTCTCTGATATCCTAACAAAGGCAATGGATGAAAAGAGATTTGAGATGCTAAGAGCAATGTTAGGAATGATTAACTTGCCAAAATAAAGATTTTTATTCATTAAAGGAAAAACATTACATATGGCTGCTGTCAACATTGTGGGATCTGACAGCTAACCTTTACCCTATACTAAAACCTTCATTTTTCAAAGCCAAACTCATTCTCTTCAAACACACAAGTATTTCAAAACAACAAAACAAACACCCATTACCAAAAGCTTCTCAATATCTTCCTTCTTTCACAGCTGTGCCTCATACAGACTCTGACAGCTAAGAATTCTCTTCTTAACTGTTCTTTGGGAAATCATAAATATCCTCATCCATGAACCCATATTCATTGTAGAGAACATCAGGAGCCCTATAAACACTCTCCTTGATCTCCCCATACCTCTCTAACCACACTGGGTGCCTCTGCATGAAAGGATCAATAGCTGATGTTGAGAACTGTAAAGAAGGACACACCCTTCTTGGCCACCATTCCTCCACAGCATTGTAAGGAGGATAATCTCTTAGTGGAGAGACAAAGCTAAAAGTTCCTGATGTATTAGCACTCTCCTGGGCAATAATTGCTTGATCAGATTATGGACCCACACCTTCTTCCTCATTCATAGCAGCTGGACTCAAACACTTGAGAAATTGTGAGAACAGTCTCATATATGCCTTTGAAGGAGAACTTTGCACTCCTGCAAAGTTGTCTCCAGTTCCCTCAAGAACTGTTTGACTCAAAGTGAGAGAATCTCTGGTTACAGCTGTGAACTCATTGACAGCTAAGAAATCAGGTTGACCAATTGGTGTGTCAATCTTAATCCTTTATTTGCTGTCAAGCTTCACTAGCTCTCCCAGTGTATAAACTCTCTCCACCTCTACCCCAACTTGCCTACTTGACTCACCTTTCCTCCCTTTATCAAACAGCTTACCTTAGCTGTCTGATCATTATGACTCTCACAAACCAACTTACCCTTTCCCTTGTCCCTAGCTACCTCTTCTAATCTGTTTCTCTCACCCTCCAATAAAGCTAGTCTTTCCTCCTCCCAAAACCTCTTTCTCATCTCTCTCTCTCTCAACTCTTCTTCCTTTTGTGGATCATCAATTGGCAATTGATCCACTTCCTGTTCTAAAGCATTGTCTGTCTGAATTTGATATGACCTAAACTCTCTCTCAAACCTTTCCTCCCTTGTTTCCTCAACCCTTGGACTATGAAAAACCAGTTTCTTTGCTGTCTTAGCCATTTTGCTAGGACTGAACATTGAAACCAATCTTCCCATTTACTATTTTACTAAATTGGATTGTATGAAACTCAAAATCTGATACATTTCCTTTTATAGACAATGTCTACTTCAGTCAACATAGTGGCAATCATCATTCAAAATAGGCTTGGCTGGTCATCAAGTCTGACAGCTATGAATTGATGTTCATGCAAAATCGAGGATTATGGGAACTTGCCACTAACATTTGTTCATTTATTGCACTGATAATTACCTCTGAAAATTCGCCTCTCTGTACGGCCTTAATTCCCTTGTTTCATGGGATTTATAGCACGTAATGAGTGGGGGGACAAAAAGTACTATTCATGAACAGTCACTCTCTTAAATGCTCATTTTTAACCGTTGCAGTAACCCACGTATTAGCCGTTAAACTACACAAATTCCCACCTCAATTACCATTTAACCTTGCGAAATTAACCCCTCTTCATTCAAACACTCTTCTTCCTCCCAATTCATTCCTTGATTCACTCTGTTTTTCGAAAACCCTAACTCTCTGTTCCATTCAACCATGTCATACCCTGAAGCTCATGGATATTTCATCAAGCCAGAGTTCTATGAGCATGAGGTTGGAGCTCTTATCAAAGAGCTTTTGGAATCCAATCATCTGTGTAACATGATGGAAGCTCAACCCCCCATCTATGAGAAACTATGCAGAGAAATCTATATGAGAGGAGACAGACAGCCAACTGGAGCCATAAGAATCAATATTGAAGGGACTGAGATCAATGTATCTCCCAAAGTTGTGTCCAAAGTTTACAACATCCCAATGCGGAATGGATGTCTCAGCAACCTTTGGGACAGAAAAGACAACACCTTGGAACCATTCTATAAAAGATTCTTTGATAAACCAAGTTGCAACTATCAATTGGTTCAGGACAAACCAATAAAAATGAAAGACCTTGATTTGTTCAAAGCAACCCTAATGGATGTTATCATCAAAGGGTTTGATGGAAAGCAATCATCCTTTGACCAAATCAGTCCAAATGAATGGAAGCAAGCCCTCAGTTTGATGACCAAGGAGATAAACTGGAGTGTTGCATTGCTGCATAACTTTCAACTGGCCATATCTCCTTCCCCTTGGAAATTCAAGAAGCAAAACCCAAGGATGAATAATTTCAGATTCATGAGTGGAATCCTTCATCAACTAATTCCAAGGTTGAATCCTCCCCTAAAGGATGAGTGGCTTGAATCTACAACTCTAGTGCAAACCAGAAGCTTCAACTTGAGTACATTCAGACTCAAGAGTAAGAAAAAGTTGGAGCTTGGGGACAGCTCTGAAAACTTTGATGAAGCATCTCAAAGACTGAAAGAGAAGGCTGAGAATGATATGAAGCTGTGGAAGTCATTGGTGCACATGGTCAATGATAAGAGATCTAAGAGAAAGCATGACAAGGGTGTCATAATCAAAGAAAGTGATCAACAGACCACTCCTAGCAAGATCAAGAAAAGGATCAGTCAAGCTACCATGAAGAAAACTGGGAAAGGAAAGAAGCTACCCAAAGAAAAGAAGCTTCCCAAAGGAAAAAACCACAAGGAGTGATTGAGCAAGTTGCTGAGCAAGAAAGTGCTCAAATAGCTGATAAAGGAAAGCAGACTACTGAAGATCAACAAGCTGACAGTGAAGAAACCCAATTAGATCCCATCTTCAAAGCTATTGATGAGTATGCTGGTGAAGAGGAAGAGAGCCATGATAGTGAGTATGATGAAAATATTAGAAGAGCTGTTGCTGAGTCTCTGATGGAAGCAAGAACAGCCAAGACTGGACAGTCTTCTGGGACAGCTATGGAATCATCTCCTTTGACAACTAAGGTTCCTATGGCTGCTGATATCTCAACAGAGGTAATCACTACCCCCTCTCATACTCTCAATACTTTCTCTTGGATGAGAAAAACAGACAAAGATGCTCCCCCATCCAAAAAGCTCAAACCCAATACACCTCAACCCTCTTCATCCAAAGACCAATCCAATTCACCCCATGACTCTGTAGCTCAAGGTATCCTCAATCTCAATCCCTCCAACATTAGTCCAAATGAGCCTAGTGTTGAAAAAGAAAGGGGGAATAGCCCTGGCTATGAAAAAGATGATCCTCAGTTAAGGGGGAATAGCAGTCCTCATTCTCCCATTCTGACAGCTATGCCTTTCTCTGGTCATTCCTCACCCATTCCAAGTCCCTCTGATCCATCTCCCAATCCTGAAGACATCATTAGAGCCTCTGAAGGACTATCTTTGATAGGAAGACCTGAATTACTTCCTGTAGTTGAGGAATACTTAATATCTTTACTGAGTGAGGATGATGTGCTGAAAGCCCTAGACCTGATCAAAACCAGAGATGAAGCCAAGAAAGCTGCCATTCTTGAGAGTGAAACCCAACCTAAACCTGTTGAACCCATTCAAACCCAAGAAACACCTGATCCTACCCCTGATTCTGAAACCCAACATAAACCTGTTGAAACTATTGAAACACAAGAATCACCTGACCCTTCTCCTGATTTTGAAATCCTTCCAGCCTGTGAACCTTGGATTTTGGATTGTGATATTGATTTTTCCTTCCCCTCCATCATGGCTGCCCACCAAAGATTGAAGGAGATTACCCACTTTCCTGAGATTGCCAATCCCAGCTTAATCCCCAATCCTTGGCTGTTAAGCAAAAATGCTATTATGATTCATGAAAGAAATAGATGTGGGCTCATTATTTTTTCCCATGAGGAATGGAAAAGGTATAGAACAGCTCTCCCAAACTCTTTCTTTCACAAGGCCTCCAGACTACCAAATTTCATGGACATTTCAACCATCATTGATTGGGAAATTCTGTTCTCCCAACTTCTGTCATCCAACATCAATGAATGCATCTATATGCCCTCATCCCTTGTTTATTCCCTTTACATTGAACTTGCCAAAGAGATGTACTGGAGGATCTGTCTAAATAAATCCAAAATCATGGCTGTCATTGCAAAGCCAAGCCTGACAGCTATGTTTCCCCCAACCTCTTCAGTACCTCCTTCTTTCATCCCCCTAAACACCAGATCTCTTCAAGCCAAACTTCCTCCAACCTTTAACCCTTCAACCTATGTGCCTCCATACCATGTGACCATCTCAGATATGCAGAAATTCACTAGGTCAATGATAACCAAAATGAGACACATTTTGGAAGTCTCAGCTGTATCCAAGTCTGAAAGGAAGGCATCCAGAGGAAAGGCTATTGAGTCTGATGAAGAAGCTGTTACCCTGGGAAAGAGAGCCTCTGGTGCTGCTCCCAATGTGATTGTGTCAAGTGATGATGAAGATGATGTTCCAGTAAAGCAACATCATCAGTTTCCAACCTCTACTGTTCTCACTGTCACCAGAGATCCACCTCCACATCCAGCTCAACAACCCATCTCTCTACAAACAAACCCCTTCTTCTCTAACCTATTTGCAAGAACCAGAGGTCAAAGCTCAAAACCAAAGAAGGCTCCCAAATGGGGTAATCTGAGATTAAGAGATGATGAAGAACCTCTATCCAAAGCTGTTCTCAAGGAAAGGCAAGATCAAAGCTTCACCTATGATGATGAGATGAGCTGGGAATGGAACATTGAAATGTATTACAGAGGTGTTGATGAGAAGATGAGAAAGGTGTGCTAGCGAGAAAAGAAAAATCCTTGAAGCCAGAAGAGAAAGAGATGAATTTTCTGATTAAAATTTTTTTCTTGTTTTTGGATTAGTCTTTTAAACCCTACCTTTATTTCCTGCTTTAAAAACAATTGTTATTTTGAATAATGTGTTTGTTTTAAAGCTCTTATGATTGAATCAAGAAGATTGATTTCATCTTCATTGGTATATTCAATTCATGAGTATCTTGCAGGTTATATCTTTTATTAGATATATTACTTTGCCAAAAAGGGAGAAATTGTTAGGACCTAACTATGTAAACCACATAGTTATATAGGGTTTTGACAAAGAAATATATCCTATCCAATGTTATCTGACAGCCAAAATAACATTGGATATTGGACAGTCATGACTCTTCTGCACAACCTTTATATCAACTGGACAGCAATGATGTAATGATCAAATACCAAGACAAATCACATAAATTAATGTATTTATGTACAAAGGATCATTACATAATCATCAAACACAAATCCTTGTCTCCTAAACCTGCAAACTCTAAAGACTTAGCCTGACAGCTAAGGTTCTCAACAGCAGAGGTCTCAACCCTCTGACAGCTATGATCTTCAACATCAACTGCAGTGAGGCATTCCTGTGATGATCAAGATGTGCCTTGCCCAATCTCTCCATACAGATGTTGCCAGCTCATCTCCATGAAGATTACATAAAATGGTTGCAGATTACAGCCTGTTATTATCCAGTCATCAAAGCTCTAAATGCAAACACTATTCCATCCATTTGCATTTACTCCTTTGTCTCCTCCAACGGCTATATTCCAGCCTATAAAAGGAAACCCTCAAGACTGAAGAAAATGCCCCAACACACACAACCTTTACAACCTCTACTTCAACCTTCCACACCTGCAAACCCTGCAACCAACATTCAAAACAATTTGAGACAATTGTAACTGAATTCAGGTGTATAAACTAAAGTTGTAAATCACTTAAGACTGACTTTAAGTGGTATTGTAATTTGCTTCGTAACAAGCGAAATCTCTAATAGACTGTACTTATTAGGAAGAGGAAGTTTAAGGAACTTGCCTAACCAATTCTTTGTAAATCTTAAAGGGAACTAGATTTAAGTGGATTGATCTCACTTGTCAAGGTTGACAGTGAGGGTGGACGTAGGAGGAGTGAACTCTGAACCACCTTAAAATTCTTGTGTTCATTTGGTATTATCACACAACACACACACACACATCTACACACACTTACACCATTCACTTGTCTTTACATTATTTCAACACTTTCTATTCCGCTGCACATTTAACACTTGTCTTTAAAACCAGTTAATATCTGACAGCTAAGATTTCACCTCAGCTGTCAAACCTTAACTGCCTAACCTTTTAATCTGATTAAAGCAAACAGGACCTTTCAGTGTTTACTCAACAATTTTCAACAATTTTATGGAGCTATATAACAATTCTCTTGGTCAATAAGCATTAGGGCAATAAGCTATTTGGGCCCATCACTTACAATAAAACTTAAATAGGTTTCATTTGTTTTGGATTAGTGCTTTTGAAAGCATTGTTCTAAAAATCATTCACCTAAGTTCTACTTAATCTTTAGGCATCCATGAAACTCCACAACTAATTTTAAATTTGTCAAATGCATGTTCAGTTAGAAATTGGGCTGATCTTCGCCTACCTCCGAGATTAACCTTGCTACTTTATTATTTTTATATTATAAATATTTTGTACTAAAACGTCGTCGTTTCCTATCCGTATATATTTCAAAAAAATCACGAACCGAAAATTTAATCCTAAATGATTTATTGAAATCTCAAATCTCAATCAAGGGCTTGCAAACAAAATTTTCATATTAATTCTTCTCTTCATCTTAGTTCTTTCTTTATCTTTATCTTCTTCTTTGTTAGTGCGTTTCCGACACCGATAATGTAGAGAGAGAGAAAGCTTGAAGGCAGAAGGTGAAAAACATACACTCTACTGAAATAAACTCTTATTTATATCGTTACCAATGATAAGCTAAGTGATAAGGCTATATGCTGATCGTGATAAGCGAAATGAAATATGGGGTCATCATTAGAAGTAGGCAATAAGGTAGCTTGATTTGACTCCCATATCAGGTAATGACAACTTTTAGCCGGATAAATTGGATGTACAGTGGTTTTGGGGGCTCAACCGTATGATGGCTCCTGGCCACATTTAATGTCTCATTTAATGTTGTCCTTTCTCATTTAATGCTGTCCTTTCTGTCAGATATGGTCTCCTATTGTCTTATGTGAGATACCCATCTCGCTTAACCGGATGTGAGGCTATACTTGGTTCACCAAATGTACAATTGTATGCTTATGGCGAGACACTTATCTTGGCGAGACACACATCTCGTTGACCTTCTCTTTGACTGTTGACCGTCATCCTATGTCACTTATCTTGCTTTCATGCCTTGTTGTGGGTAAGTGAGACCTTCTTATACTACTTGACTCCAGCGTTGACGTTGACTGATGGGGTTGACTTTGCCACGTAGTTGATCAGTCCCTTGCTGAGTCACTCATGGTCTTCATATTTTGACTGACATGTAGATTGAATTTTATTTATGCACATCACTACTTTTATTAAATCTTTCCATTTTGTGGAACAATATCATACCATTTATAAGTATCTAAATAAAGATAATGAAATTTCTAAGCAATGTATAGTGATCTAATATAACAAAAAGATTATGATTTTTTGAAGAATAACAGAGGATATTTTATTAATTACCAGAAATATGTAAGACCTTCTTAAATTAAGAACAATTACTTACTTTCCTCTTGCTGAGGATACTAAATTGTCCGTTAGCACATTGGATAAACAAACTAATAGGACCTTTGTTATGTTGGCAAAATCCATACTTTGGTCACTAAAGAAGCTATGTTTTTGCAATGTCCTCATTGAAATTTTTTCTTTTGCAATGTCCTCATTCAAATACACAATTTTTGCAATGCTCTCAGTACTCAATCAATAAAACCATTATTTTTTTAACAAAAATTAATCATGTTATTAGGTGACTAATGCCCGCTAAATAATTAACCAACTATGTTACATTATCAAATAACTAAGAGAAAAACAAGGAAAACGAAAAAAGGTCTTGAAAATAAAAAAACTAAGAAAAGTAACACCACTTACCGGTCATCATCCCCACCACACCCTTCCATCTCTATCAAAATCCCAACCAATATTACAGGTCCCTAATCAATCAAAGCTCCATTCCACATTCAACTCCCCACAAAATCATGAACAAAATCCCTCCTTCGACATTAGAGTTTTTCTCACCGACTCTTCATCCTAAGATCTAAAAACATCACCTCCGTTTAAAATTGTAATTTACTATCAATTGGTCTTGATTCTTTGTGTTTGAGTTGTGGTTTGTGATAACCGGGGGAATTAATGCTGATTTGGTGATCAACAGTGGCGGAGTAGAGACATAATGAATGGGGAAGAAGGGTCGACAAAGTGGTTGGGTTTGGTCCTGATTCAACTGATGTTCTTAAAAGGCTTGGACTAAAAAAACTATTGTTGTTAAAAATATCATTAAGATTTTTTTTTTAATGTTTATGAAGATTGTTTAAAAAATAAATAATGGTGGAGGATGGAAGAAGGTGGCGGTTGTTTGTGGTTGATGGAGGATTGGAGGGAGGGAGATGATGGGTCTTCATAATATTTTTTCAAGAGGTAGATGATGGGGGTAAATGAGTAATTTCGCAGCCGAAAAATTATAATAGTTTAATTTATTTAACCATATGTGACAAATCAATAAACTATTTAATGGTTGTTAGTCATGTAATGGCATGTGACCAATTCTCGTTGAACTTTTGACAGCTCGATTAGTGGAGTGAGAATATTGCAAAAATTGTGTACTTGAACGATGACCTTGCAAAGAATAAAATTTCAATGAGAACATTGCAAAATCATGTCTTTTGTGACCAAAATAAGGATTTTGCCTTGTTTTGTTAGCTGATGATTAAGGATAAATGGTAATGTTAAAATATGAGTAGATTGGAACATCAAGGATGTATTTTTAGAAGATTTATAGGATGGATAAAAATTTGGAAGTGTAATACCCACCCCTTTTATTTAGTTTTAAATCATTTTATTTTATTAATTGGTCTCTAATAAAAAGGATTGAGTAATTGGGCTTTGATTTTGGGCTCAGACTAGAAACCCAAATCATTTAAGGAGTTTGATTAACTTCCTTTCGGGATAGAGTTTTGGGAGATCCAAGAATATAAATACCCTCCCTACCCTAGTATCACCTTTATTATTTACAAGAGAGAGAGAGAGAGAGAGAGAGAGAGAGAGAGAGAGATCGGAAGAGAAAGAGAAAGGCCGGAGTTTGGCCAGAGTTGAAATCAAAAAGGTAATCCTCATCTCTCTTTATTGTTTCCTTTAGTTTTGGATTGATGAAACCTTAGAAAATCCTAAAAGTTATGAGTAAGAATTAGGGTTTTGGAAATCAAAGGTATTGTTATTAATTTGAGTTATAAAATGGAGAACCTATCTTTAAAAATTAATGATTAGGGTTTGGACATGTTAATTAATTGTTTTGACCTAAATAATTCATGCTAGGATTTATGAGAAAAGATTAGGGTTTGGTGTGTGTGTCGTGTGCGTGTGTGGCGGCGCGTGCGTGTGTGAGTTATGGTTTAGTGTGTGATGTGGCGGCGGGTGTGTGTGTGTGTGTTAGGGTTTAGTGTGTGTGTGTGTGTGCCGTATATGTGCTGTGTGCGTGCAGTGTGTGTGTGAGCAGTATGTGTGTGCGTGCATGTGTGTGCACGTGTATATAGTATGTGTCTGGGCACTGTATGGGTAGTGTGTGTAGTGTGTGTTAATGGGAATTTACTATAGAAAACCCTAGGGATAGTTTGGTAAACCTTAAGGGGATTAGTTAACCTTAGAAGGAGTTAAAGAAGACACTACAACAAAAAGGATATTTCACAACGTTTTTTTATACGTTGTTAAAGGCCTTTCACAACGTTTTAGAAAACGTTGTTATATCCACTGTTGTAATAGGTCCCAGTCTAAGACAACTTTTTTTAAATGTTGTAAAAAAAATTATAAAACGTTGTCCTATAGTGTTTACAACATTTTCTTAAAATGCTGTAAAAAATGGAAGGACAATAAGACAACATTTAAAAAACGTTGTAAAAACTTGTTTTGACAACGTTTTAAAGACGTTGTAGTATGGTTATATACAACGTTTACCAAAACGTTATCATAAGGGATTATACAACGTTTTATTGAAAACGTTGTCGTATGTGTTTATACAACATTTTATAAAAAACATTGTGAATTTAAAAATTATAAAAAAAATTCAATTTTCCCCTCCCCTCAAATTCACACAAACACCCTTGGAATAATAGACAGTTATGCCATCTACTATAGCCATTTCATTAACCTTTAAGCCAAACAAAATTATAACTACAAGAATTCTACTACTTATGTTCCAGCTGAATTAATCATGCACTTGAGAATCACATGGCAAGGTCACTTGCGAAAGTAAAATATACAAATATAATGTGTTTTGACCTGGCAAGGAAATGAAACAATCAGAGTTGGCAGCCATTTCAGCTTTCCTTTGGTGCATATCTGCAACTTCCCTAACTTGCCCTATGGTTTCACCACATATTTCTCCTCCCACCATATTAAAAACATATTCTAATTAATCATCAAAATACTCAAAAAAAAAGGAAAAAAGATAAAAAAGAGATCCCAAACTTGAGAAAACACCAAAATTTCTACAAATAATACTTTACCTCTTTTCCCATCAAAGCTCTAAGTATGATGCGGAAACCCACAAAAAAGAAGCTTCAGAAAAGTAAAAAAATTTAAACATATAGTAGTACCTCTGTCCCAAAATGAAAATCTGAGATACTGAGCCCATCATGTCAATGTTCCCTCCTCCATAAACAAGATCCAATCTTTTTGACACCTAAATTTCAACACAATCTTCGATAGTTTGATAAATTTCTAAGTTGTATATGATTCATCAGTTATGATTACCCAGTTCTATCACTTAAATTCAGCAAGTTTGTTACTGATGATTTTCCTGAGTTGGTCTATAAGGTGAACAATTCTCTAATGTCACTGATGATTTTCTTCTTCACCGTTTGGGGAGCTTGTTTCCTATGTAGGTCAGTCATGTTTATTAGTGAGATTTAGGTTAAGTTCTAATCAAGGGAACAAAACATCTAAAATTCCGGTGAGTTTAGTATGTTCATGTCAGAAATACAGATACTCTTAAAAGAAGAAATAAAACAACAAAAAAGTTGCACAATAGTTATGTGCTGGGTGTAACAGGGTGGGGCCTGAATCGTTTGATTTCTTTCTTAACTTAGTTCTGGTAGATTTAGTTTTACCCATCTTCAAAAGTATTAGTCTAGCACGTAACCACAAAGTTACACAGTAATCAAGTTCTCTACAGTATAAAGTGTTAAAAGAGAAAAAGAAAAGGGGTTTCTGACCTGAGCTTTGGCCAATAAACTCGGTAGCTTTAACATGCTCCCCAATGCTTCCTAATGCTTCCATAATGTCTCTACGTAAGAATAAATTTCAAAACATATGATGGTTAAGTTTCATTGAAAGATCAAAGGATGCTTAAGACTGAAAGGAGAAGAAATCTTGAAATTAGTAATATGGTTTCACCTGACACTTCCCCTATAATTCAAAAAAATGATAACTCTTGAGTTATTTGAATCTTTTGTTTCTGCAGAAGTATTATCGTTTCACCTGACACTTCCCCAGGCGGATGAAATCCATCGCGATAGAGACCTACGTGATATTGAGAATGACGAATTGCGAAACCAGATTCAGCAGCTCCAACAGCAGCTTGCTCGTATGAGGGCTCCCACTGATGGGAATCGTCTGAAGAAGGAGGCTTTGCAGACGGGCGCAATCCCTTTGCTCGTGGTCATGAACGTGGACATAGGTTTGGGGCTGATCCTCGAAGGATATCGGCATGAAGATCGACATCCCGGAGTTTGAAGGTAAGGCACACCCTGATGAGTTCATTAATTGGCTAAATACTATCGAACGTGTGTTTGATTTGAAACATATGGAGGATAGTCATAAGGTTAAGGTTGTTGCAATCAAATTGAAAAAGCATGCTTCAATTTGGTGGGAACATGAAGAAGCAACGGGCAAGAGATGGGAAATCAAAGATTCAGTCTTGGGATAAGCTGAAAAAGTTGCTACGACGGAAATTCCTTACTGAACACTATAGACAGGAGGCCTTTCTTGATTATCATAATCTGAAGCAGGGTGATATGACTGTCAAAGAGTTCATCAATGAGTTTGATCGTTTGCAGATGCGGTGTGATGTTTCCGAAGAGGATGAACAAACGGTTGCTCGCTTCGTTGTGGGACTACGCGTTGACGTGTCAGAGGTGGTTCAATTGTAGCAGTATTGGACTTATGCGGATGTGTGTCGCCTTGCTCTGAAGGTTGAGAAACAGTTGAAGAGAAAGAAGGTGGTGAATCGTTGGCCGAGCAGAGATTTTACTAACACTAGGGGCGTTGGTAGTTCTAGCACACCCAAAGGGGCTCCACCAACTGCTCCTAAGACGCCGGTTACAGCCAATTCGGGTACCACAACAGCCAATACTAGAGGGAGGCAGCCTACGAGGTGCTTCTAGTGTCAAGGTATTGGTCACCTTCAAGCCGAGTGTCCCAACAGGAACGTTGTTGCCTTACTTGAGGAAGAGTTACCGATCTATGATAAAGAAGACGAGGTGTCTGACATTGAGTCTGAGGTGGTTTATGCAGACAAGGGTCCAACCTTGGTGGTTAGACGTGTGTTGAGCGCGACAGCCGTGGATGATGAACAGTGGCTTCGCCATAATATCTTTAATACAAAGTGCACTTCCTAGGGTAAGTTTTGCAAGGTTATTATTGATGGCGGTAGTTGTGAGAATGTTGTTTCTACTACTATGGTTGAAAAATTGAGTTTGCCTACTGTAGTGCACCCTCAGCCATATAAGTTATCTTGGTTGATCAAGGGCAATGAGCTCAAGGTGGATAAGCGGTGCCTCGCGCAGTTTTCTATTGGTAAGCATTATAGAGATGAAGTGTGGTGTGATGTTGTGCCAATGGATGCATGTCATATTTTATTGGGGAGGGCGTGGTTATTTGACAGGCGGGTTAAACATGATGGGTTCAAGAATACGTACACCTTCCGCATGAATGATGTCTCTATTACTTTATGTCGGAAGGGGAGTACACGGCTTTCCGAACATCTGCCCATGTAACTGGCTACTGTCCCAGTTGATCATTTCTGTAAACGAATGCCGTAGTCTGTGGAATCTCCCTGAGTAGTTGCTGGAGATGTATTTCCATTTTCCTTTTCTTTTTTAATAGACCTTCCTCCTTCAGTTGGCCTTTTAGTTTGAGAGCGGAAATGACCCGTCCCCATCCTCCCAGGACCCTTGGGATTCCGGTTTTGTTAGCTTCATGCCCGGCTTGGAAGAGAATGGTTTCATCGTCTTCATCGTCGCATTCACAGAGGACTTGCTTTTCTCGGGGAGATAAGCGCTTGTACTCTTTATGCTGTTTGGCTAGGTATTCCTTGTGCTGTGCCATTCCATCTCCTAGGTCGTCGGAACCGTTGACCGCCCTCCCTTGCCAGAGAGGGTTGGATGAGAAGTGATGGTAGTCCAGGAAGTTGCCGCGGGCAAAACCATTGAGGTTGAACTGGTCTAGAGTGGCCTCTAGATATTTGTCTGAAGCTGCTTGTGACACTTTAAGGGCTTGGTCCCTGTGGGTCTTCTGAGATTGGTTCTCGTCCCAGAGACGGTTCTCTTGAGCAGATAGTTCCATGAGGGCTTTCCTTGCGAGAGCTAAACAGTCTCCGTAGGTGCGCTCTGTCTGACTGGTGTCTAGAACTGTAATCACATCCAAGTCCCCGAATAGCGGAAACACTTGGATTATATTGATGAGGGAAGTCGGGCTGGGACATTCCATGCAGCCTTCCTTGATCTCAGTTACCAAGACGTTCGCCCATATCTGCTTGATTGAACCTATGGGGGTGTTGAATTCTGCGATGTTGATAGTCTCGTGATCTCACTGGATTGCCAAGTCTATCAAAGCTAGCAGTTTGCTGACGGGATGCCTGAATCTGTGGCCGTGACGACTGGGAGCAGGATCGAACTTGAGCATGTTGAGGCTAAGGTGATCATTCCTTTTTTCGGAAGATGGATTTATCTTGCGGGGAAGACTCTTACATATGTTTTCAGGGTAGCTACTGGAAGCGTTCCCGAGTTTGATCTGATTTGTGGTAGAGTGAGGAGCTTCGTCTCCTTTGCTGATGCCCTTGGCCTTGGCGGCGCTTGTGACTGTAAGCTTGACTGACGGCACGGGCCGGTTGCCACTGGGGCTAGTAGTTGGAAGTGATGATGAGCTTTGAGCTCGATTGGCCAGGGCCTCGTTTACCATGAGCAGGCAGTCATCGAGGGTAACTTTGGCATTGCAGAATCTGATAATAAGGATAGGATCCTTGGTATCATCGGGATATCTGGAAAAGATAATGTTGATGAAGTCGTCATCGGTTACTTGATCAGAGGGGTTCTTTATTGTGTCAACCAGTTGTTTCCATTCACCGGATAACTGCCTATACGGGATGTTGAGCTTGACAATTTCCATGGTATTGGAGCCATCGTCGTAGGTGACATCATTGGAACTGGTGCCGTCCTCGAAACTAAGCATATGTATGTAGGGATCTTCCTGCGGATCTGCCGCGTCAACGACTCTGGAGAGTCCTGATTCGTTGTCGTCTGACGGCTCAACCCAGACATAAGGACGTCTCGCGTCCTGATGCAATGCTGGAGCTGCTAGAAAAACATCATCCCCTTCGCTTGAGAAGAGGGGCACGGCGGGCAATTCCTCATGTAGGACATCCCATACGACTGCCATACATTCAGGGTTTCTTTCCAGTCTGCTTCCAAGTGTCGAAAATGGCAGTTGAACTTGATGAATCTGACTGCTTCAGGGTCTGCCTGTTCGAGGACGTTGACATAGTTAGCATCTCCGAACTCTGAGGGATTCTGATGAGATTTGCCCCAATAGTCCCTTGGTCGGCTTGAAGGAGGTAGCCCCGGTGCCTGGCTGCGGGCACGCTTGGCTGTTGTCTCGGCTTCGTTCCCTATGAGGAAACTGTCTCCTCTGATGACTTCAAGATCTCCTTGTCGGTTAATGAACTTGACACACTGATGGAGAGTGGAAGCTATGTCTTTCATGTGGTGTAGCTAAGGGCGTCCCAACAGAGCTGTGAATTCGGACGAAATGTCCATCACGTGGAATTCTGCTGGCACCATTTGGGTTTCGTACCAGAGCTCCAGAGTCACCGTCCCCAGGATGGGACGAGACGTGCTGTCGTAGGCCTTGATAGTCCGGGCAGATGGGATCATGTGGCCTTCGTTGATGCGTTGGGCTTGCATCATGCTGAGAGGGAGGACGTTGACTGCTGATCCGTTGTCTACCAATACTCCAGGGAGAGATATGGTGTTGAGCCGGAGAGTGATGTACAAAGCTTCATTATGCCCTGAGGCGTATTTCGACAGGTCTTCATCACAGAAGGTGAGCATACTGCCATACAGTCGGGAATCGTAGATTTGGTCTCTTTCCGGAGAGGGAGAGTCATCAAGCCATCCGTTTCCTGTCTTCCTCTTGCGAGGTAAAGATTTTGGTGTTACCATGGGATTGTGTTGAGGCTGCTTGCGATGATGGCCGCCCTTGGTTAGCACGTTGATTGAGTGCGAGTGCCAAGTTGACTTTGACTTTCCTTTGCCGGCTCGTGCCCTAAAGATGGGCAAATCGAACCTTGGCTGATCCTGCGGGGGATTAGGCTTCTGGCCGGCGGTAAGGTTGTCAAGATTTGAGGTATTTCGGTGTCCTAGGGCCTGAACTTTGGCGTCAGTAGGATTTTTTGGCTTTCCAACCCATGTCTGCTCTAAAGCTGCGTGGCCTGGAGGAAGGGAGGACTGGCTGGAGTAGAGTACGTAGTAATCGAACTTCCCGGATGGCTCTTCGAGTGTACCCACGCTGGTGTCTCCAGCTTCATATCTTTCTCTCAGTTTCTGTTGAGAAGACTTCTTCTTCCGCTTTCTTGGAGAATCATTCCTGATCATGTCTTGGAACTCGTACTCAAGACATTCGGAGCAATCACAAACATCGTAACTGATATGGACGTTTGATGAGGACCTGGCTGGAAGAGGCGGAAAAACTGGCTCTGCGGCAATCTTCTTTGGCACCCATTCAATGGAGTCCACACTGTTGTTGTTCGGAAAAGGGTTTCCGACTGTATTGGGTCCACGGGGATGCTCCAATTTTCCTTCCTCTATCAAATTCTGAATTTTGTACCGTAACCCCACGCAGTTGTCGGTGGTATGACCATGATATTGGTGGAAGGCGCAGTACTTGCTTTTGTCAGCATTGACTACGGGATTCTTGGGTTTGTAGTTTGCAACGGGTTTGAGGAGGCCTTCCTTGATCAACCCTTCCAGCATCATACTCAGCGGTATGTCCAACTTGTCGAAGTGCACGACAGGCTGCTTCGGGGTGGATTTGTTGCTTTGCGGGACTGGGTTTCTGGTGCCCGACTGCTGTCCCTGATGAATGTAGTTGACAGACGTATCTTTCCCTTTATCGGGGGTCGGTGCGGGATTGAATGCAACTGCTGATCGGTATCTGTATGGCTGTGCCGTGGCCAATTTTTCCTTGAGATCCTTCTCGAACTGTGATCCGACATTGACCATGGCTTGGAGATATGGGAAGAAGTGATGGCTGATGAGAGTTCTGATGGACGGCCTCAAGCAGGACTTGAAGATTCGCATCTGTTCATCCTTGGAGAGTGGCTCCATAATCTCAAAGAGTTTCCAACTCCACCTCTTGTAGAATTCTCCGACGCTTTCATCTGTTTTCTGTTCGGTGGTGATTAAGTCCTCATGACTTGTTTCCCACTCTAGGTTGGATCTGTACCGCTCTAGGAAGATGTTACTGATCTGATCCCAGGTATGGCGATCCGCAGGCTTGACCCTTAGGAACCATTGTAACGCTGAACTCTTGAGTGTATACTGGAAGTGATCGGCCATTTGCTGCAGGGTTGCTCCTTTCGCTCTCATGCCGAGAACGTAGGTGTCAACATGCGTTTGAGGACATTCGATTCCGTCGAATCGGTCCATCTCCGGCATTCTGAACTTGGCAGGGAGAGGCATGACCATTCCCGGATCTGTGGATCATAGCATTTCTTGCTTTGAGTTGCTCATACTGGCTTTCAAGTCTTTCATCTGTTCGACCATCCAGGCTATGGTTGGGTCCAGTAGTGGACTTTGAGGCTCGGCTCCGGGTGCTACCATGTGAGTGGTAGTGATTGGAGGTGGTAGGCTTGATATATGTGGATATATGGGACCTTTTCAGGACTGTATCGGGGTTTGTCCCCGGTGTTTTGGGATTTCTGTATAGGCAATGGGTTGAACTCGGGAGGGTATTGGAGGATATTTGCATCTGTTTGAGATGGTCCAGCGGTGCGCTGGTTGTACTGAGTGATGGGAGTAGTACTGGCTTAGCCGTATATGACAGGGTTGCCCTAAGAGGTGGCAACATGAAGCCTAGGTCGGCTGTTTCCTTGATTCGAAGGCATCCCGTAATTTGGCGGGGGAGGAACCTAGTTGATGGTTTTAGGAGCTGGTTTCGGGGAATCGTCGTCCTCGATTTGGACGAAATACCGTCTGACTGGGGGATAGCGCTATACCTCGCTCATTCAGAAGCTGTACCACAAAATTCTGCTAATCTTCTTTCTAGCTCTTGTGAACCTCACAAGCCCGGATGGCTTCTTCAAATGTCATATCTGTTACCGGTGGCGGGGGTCCGTCCCCGTCATGATTTCTCGGTGAGCTTGACATGTTGGATATTCTGGCTGAGGGAACCAAAGAACTGTCTGACTCTGCCATAACTGTGACTCTGGCGAGGCACTGACCCGGAATTCTGAACCACTTTCTGCTCGCTGCAGGGCACGAAAGGCAGGGTTTAGGCTTCGGAAAGGGTATTCGGCCAAGGGTTTCGGGCTAGTGCAATGTGCAGCTACTGATTAATGTTTACTTAAAACGTATTTTCTCAGAGTCCTAATCGGTTAGAAAAGATCGTGTCTTCTTTTTCGCAACTAACCTAAGGCTCTAATCAGTGGATCTCGTCACTACGTTTATAAGCCCCTCGTTTTTCACCTGTAGATCGTCTTCCCGGGACGGACAATCCCGAGCGAGGGTCCTATAAGGCAAGCGAGTTTCACCGACAAAGAGCGCATGGCTTACACGGGCTAGGATGGGCTGTTTGGGAAGACCCCGTGCGCGCTCGAAAGGTGTCTGGAAGACCAACCGAGCTGCAACTGAACGATCATCCCGGGTTACGGGACGTAGTGTGCAGTATACCAAGGCAGCAAGTGTACGTGAAGTGCGGTGTACCGAGTCAGCAGTGCAAGTAGTGTGCGGTCACTAAAATTCCTTTTTTCTGAGTAAAACAGAGGTTTTCAGGATTTGTCTTAAAGAATTTTATGCGCAGTTCAAAATGTAGCATGAAAATCAAGTATGAACGGGAATGCACGAACATGTTATGATTTTGAGATGAAAAGAATGCAACATCTTTTAAAAAAACTGTTCGAGGTTTAGAGCAACACACGCACACAAAAACGAGGAAGGGTAAACGAAAGTTTGACCCACGAAAGGCTTTTTGAAAAACGACGGCCGTTTTGAAAAAGTATCCTTGTCCCCAGCGGAGTCGCCAACTGAATTACCCAGGAATCGCGCGCGGCGAACGCGGTTGTCTTTCGCGGATTGGTGTTTGAGACCTCGCTTTCGGGAAGGAGAGGAGTCGCCACGCGGTTTTGTATTTTGAGCCCAAACGTTGACAAACGACTTTAGTGGAAAATGTGTCGTTTTTATTGGTAGCAAAAACTTGGAAAAGGCTACGTAAAGGGGTGTCATTTTTATTGGTAGCAAAAACAAGGAAAATGCTTTTTTAGTACCAGAGATTGTTAGGTTCGGAGGTCACGTTACATTTCGGGAAGAGTATTTTGAGATCACCCGAAACGCCTCGTATAACGAGTCTTTCTACCTTTCTCGAAAATGTGTGCCTGTGTGTGTGTGTGTTTGCATTTTGAAAATGGGGTCTTGAATGACAAGCTTAATCTTGGTTTGAATGTCAAACGTTGATTTTGTGATTCTTTTGAAAAAAGGCGAGCGTTTGAATGACAAACGTCAGTTTTGGAGTTTTTTAGGAAAAGTGATACGAGTGATGATTTTGAACTTTTAACTTAAGTGTCAAATGTTGATTTTTAAGAAAGGAGCGTTTGAATGTCAAACGTCGGATTTTGAGTTTGAAGATGATCGTTTGGATGCCAAACGTCATCTTTGCGCATTTTGAAAGAGAGTTCGAATGTCGAACTCCGGTTTTGAACCGGGCATTTCATTGTTAGCGATTTTACGGAAAAAAAACATTAAATGATATTTGAATGTCAAATGTCGGGTTTTGAGTTTAAAGATGATCGTTTGGATGCCAAACGTCACTTTGCGCGTTTTGAAAGAGAGTTCGAATGTCGAACTCCGGTTTTGAACCTAGCATTTCTTTGTTAGCGATTTTACGGGAAAAAAAGCATTAAATGATATGCGATCAACGAATCGTTTTTGCGACTCGGATTTGATAAGTAAATACTATCACGAGCCAAACGGCTCGAACTTGGTTGTTATACAAATGTTTTTACAAATCCACTATACACTTTGAAATCAACAATATCTTCTCGAATTATTGAAAATAAAAATAACAAAAGATGAAGAATTAAAAACTTTGTAATAGATCAATAATAGTTAAACTAGGATTTAAGAAATAAGCATAAAATTTCAATATAGTTACATCAAATCCATAAAATACAACCGGTGCCACCTCTGTGCCTCCCCCTCTTTCAGACCGTAAAATCTGGGGAGAAACGCGTTTCTCCATAATTTATGGAGAAACGGGGCCCGACTTGTCGCGCGACAATACAGGCCAAGGCTTCTGGATATCCAGAAGTTTATGAAAGTGATATCCAGAAACCTTCAAAATGAATATCCAGAAACTTTCAAATTATTTCTGGATATTCATTTGATGGTTTCTGGATATACATTTGAAGGTTTCTGGATATCCAGAAACCTTCAATAAGCAATTTCTGGTCTTGGCCTTGGATTTGGCTTCAAATCTTTTTTTTCTGGATATCCGTCCCAAAGGCTTCTGGATATCCGTTCCAAAGCTTGTGGATATCCTGAACCCTTCGAGACTGATATCCAGAAATTTTTTTCTGGATATCCATCCCAAAGGTTCTGGATATCCAGAACACGTTTCTCCATACTTCTGGAGAAACGCGTTTCTCCATAGACCGACTCCTTTCAGACGCACATCCGTATACGTATTCAACTTCACAACCAGACCCTGATCAACCCGCTCACCAAATCCCAATTCCACAACCAGACCCTGATCAACCCGCTCACTAAATTCCAATTCATCTCATTACTTTTCAGATTGTACTTGTCAAATGATCGCCATTTAAAAGTAATAAAAGTGACGGATCATTCGACACCCCCCACTTTTGAGAAATACTCATTTTAATATCTCAATATTTTGGATAAAGATCTAAAAAATATTTTTAATTTTGTCCATTTCGATCCTTTTATTTATTTTAGGCAAAATTTGTATTATATTATCCTTCAACCATGTTTTATTCAAAATTTCTATATGATAAGCATAGATTTTTCCCCAATTAATCTTAACTACTTAGCCCGTATGTCATGCCATGCCATGCCATACTATGTGACCCTCACTTCGTTCCAAAGTTAATAATCACAATGCTAAAATGTTAAATTTAGTGTACTTCCGTGATGCTAGATAAATATCAATGTCCATCTTTTTCTTTTATATATTTTTAATTTTTGGTTGTAATACAAAACATTATAAACTATTATTTAACCAAACCTTCCGTATGAATGTATTTTTAATAGAACTCCAATTTGGACATCTTCCTGTTCCTGCAGATTGACCAAAATAATTTATTCATCAGTTGACTTGGGCCAAATCACAACTCCTTTTCCAATCCTATATAAGTTGAGACTTAGCGTCCCCATTTCCTCAACATTATTCCAATCATTTTCTCTCTTCTTCTCTCCTCGTAATAACCTCTCTCTCTCTCTCTCTCTCTCTCTCTCTCTCTCTCTCTTCCCTTAAAAACATTCATAATTCACACTACATAATATCTCATACATATAGAACTAAAATGGGTTTTTCAACATCCTCTTGGTGGATTAATGCTACTCTCTTGGCAATTATATTATTCCATGGCATCTCTTTTGCCGAAAAACCTCCAAACTACACCTTCTTGCACCAAGCAACCACTGCTCCTAGAGTTTCCCACTATGACTACATCGTTGTCGGTGGCGGCACCGCTGGTTGTGCATTAGCCGCCACTCTTTCCGAGAAATACACAGTCCTCCTCCTTGAACGTGGTGGGTCCCCCTATGGTAACACCAATATAACAGAAATTGAGCCATGGATTGAACTCCTTTCCGATGGCTCTCCAGGATCACCTGTCCAGCCCTTTATATCTGAGGATGGTGTTAGAAATTCACGCCCCCGTGTTCTAGGTGGTGGGACCGCCATCAATGCTGGTTTCTATTCACGCGCTCAAACCAGCTTCGTCAGAGAAGCTGGCTGGGAGGGTAAATTGGTCAATGAGTCTTTCCGATGGGTTGAAAACAAGGTTGCTTTTCAACCCCTAATTAGGGGATGGCAATCAGCATTTAGAGCCGGGATGATAGAAGCTGGAATAAGGCCTTATAATGGATTTACTTATGATCATATTGATGCCGGAAAAATGGAGAAGACATAGGAGGAAATACAAGTGAACACTCCTAGGTTAAACAACTCAATATTCCAAGGAATCCATCAAGGAAAAAGAGCCAAAATCACCACCCAAAGGCACCCAACCTAAGGAATAAGATAACTAGAAGAAATCCATCTTCTAAAACAAAGTCAAAAGACTTAATCTTTTATATAAAACTCAACTCACTATCTCCTTACAAATGCACTTTAAAGGGGTTTTATACTAATCTTGGAACATCCCTCCAAGTTAAGATAACCTAAAAATTTATTAAGAGTAGATAAAAAGGTCTAGAAACATGAAAAGCCAAAAGTCTTAGCCAAATTCGGATGTACATCTCTTCATGCGCAGTCTTGGTAAACTAATCATAATTTATTCTATAAAAATCCAAACGGCAATCCGAAAAGTGTGTTGGAAACTAGACTCAAAGATCTTTTCGTTGATATACAATTCTTCTACTGAGTATATGTATATGATTACCAAAATGCCCTTTGTTAGGACCTAACTATGTAAGCCACATAGTTATAAAAGGTTTTGACAAAGAAATATATCATATGTTATCAGACAGCCAAGATAACATATGACTTTGACAGCTGAGCCCTTGCACATCTGATAAATCAACTGGACAGCTATGATTCAACCAAACTGCAATGATCCAAACCAATCATATACATTAATGAATCTATTTACATATGGAGCATGTATCTATTTACATATAGAACATTACATATTGCCTAAACCCTCTAGAACAAGAACCTAGCTCTGACAGCTAAGGTTCTCAACCAGCAAAGGCTTCAACCCTTCCTGGGACAAACCTATGATCTTCAACATCAAAGAATGAAGTATTCCTGTGAAGATCAAAATGTGCATTGTCCAATCTCTCCCCTCAAATGTTGCCAACTCATATCCATGAAGATCACATCAAATGGTTGCAGATTCCAGCTGTTATTCTCCAGTCAACAAAGGCTCTAAATGCATCTCCAACACACATTTACTACCTTGTCTCCTTTTCCCCTCCAACGGCTATATTCAAGCCTATAAAAGGATTCCTCCAAGACTAAAGAAATCACCCCTTTACACACAACTCTTACAACCTTACCTCCAACATTTCTCAACCTGCAACCAACAATCAAAACAACATTGAGACACTTGTAATTGACCTCAGGTGTATAAACTGATTTGTAAAACCACTTAAGACTAACTTTAAGTGGGTATTGTAAATTGCTTAGTATAGAGCATAATCCCTAATAGACCGTACTTATTAGGAAGAGAAAGTTCAAGGAACTTACCTATACAATCCTTTGTAAATCTTAACGGGAACTAGATTTAAGTGGATTGATCTCACTTGTCAAGGTTGACAGTGAGGGTGGACGTAGGAGGAGTGAACTCTGAACCACCTTAAAATTCCTTGTGTTCAATTGGTATTATCACACAACACACACACACATCTCACACACAAACACTATTCACTTATCTTTACATTATTTCAACACTTATTATTCCGCTGCACATTTAACACTTATATTTAAAACCAGTTATCATCTGACAGCCAAGATTTCACCTCAGCTGTCAAAACCTTAGCTGCCTAACCTTTAATCTGATTTAAGCAAACAGGACCTTTCAATTGGTATCAAAGCTTGTCTTCACACACAAAAGTCTAACAACTTGTGAAGGATCAATTACCAACCCACCATGCCTCAACCAAGGAGAAATAATGAGAAAGACATTCCCCACATTGATGACTGTGGATCATTTGAAATATATTCTTCAAAAATCAAAACCTACCTTGATGCAAACAGCATCTGGAACTGGTTTGTGCTAGAAAATGAAGTCACTTGCCCTGTAGCCCTAGATTCAAATGGTGGACCTAGCAGTGAATGAACGCTCGCCCGAAGAAAATATCATTTCCTCCCTTTTTTTTAAAGAGTTTTTAATGTGTTGAAAATGATATGATAAGTTTTGAAAACTTCGGTTTTGGGAGTCGCCAAGCCGTTTTTAGAGGAAAACATTGAAAAACCTATTTTAAGAGATTTTGAGTCCGGGAGTCTGGTTACGTGTTTGGGAAGAACTAGAGAGTTCACCCAACACGCCTTTTTCGAGACTTTCAATCAACATTGGACAATTTTCGGACATTCAAAGTGTGTGTGCAATATGTGTCGATGTGTAAAGAATGCAAATTTGACATTTTCCTTGATAATATGGAAGCTGAGTACAACTTGTGAGCCATGACAGGGGGCCACGCCCTTTTACATATTGTGATTATCATAACAAGGCAGAAGGGAAGACAATATGCCCAGAGACTTCCCATGTCGTCCGACACAGGACCTCCTGGGCAGAGGGTGTCGCACGACATGATGTCTCTTGGTCAGATTGTCTTATTACAAAGACCAAGCAGTTTCTGGGAATGAAATGACATTTATTTAACTTAGTAAAGACACTATTTGAAGGTCTAAAACTCAGTTTGGGATTGACGGGAGTGAACAAAGTCACGATAGACTTTGAATGATACGGATGTCATGTGACATGGAACATCCGAAGTTGTCAATGTCATGTGACAATCCGCCTCCAATAAATCGCACCCAAATGGATTATAGTCACTTAAATAGTGGCTTATGAGCCACAAAAATGCTTAGGAAAGCTCTGAGTCGCGAAGGGAATAAACTGGACAGAACTGAAGTCCAAGAATGGCTTTACAGCCTTCTGGGATCTCTATGTCATATGACACAGGATCTCCATGGAGTCCCATGTCGCACGACATAGATAGGCCATTTCTGTGCCCTTCAGTATGTTTGTTTCCCCTTTGTTCCTCAAGGCAAACTAAGCACTTTTAACAACTGTAAACAATAATATAATACTAATATATGAGTATTATGGGAGGATCACATGGCTTTAATGGCCAAATGTGATAAATCACATGTTTTTGGCCACTTTGAAGTAGCCATCACCTCCTAACTCCATGCTAATGCATAAAGATTGAATCTTTATTGATCCTAAGATGATCAAATGTACAGATCCGAGGTGGGGAGAAGTGAATATTGAAGATTCACTTCTCCACCACCTTTATCATGCAAAAATCCCAATTTCTACATAATATGAAGGCAAGTAAGCATGTAATATGTTTAAAGACTTTATTTAAAGAGGGAGAAGGGTTTAGTGGCTACCTATTGTAGTCCACAAGGTGAGATCACCAATAGTATGGTGTCTACCCCTTCTACACACCAACAAAGGGAGCTACTTTGGATCTTGGCCTTGAAGTGTGTGTGTGTGTGAGGAGGGAGGTGAGTGTATATGTGTGAGAGAGAGAGGGAGACTCTATTTGGACAGAGTTTCCCTTATATTACTGTATCCTCCCCCAATATTCACTCCAAGTCCCTTAAAATGATCAGCCATGCCTTGTATTTATAGGCAGGCTGATGGGGAGTCTTATGTCGCACGACAAGGGCAGTTAAACCGCCTTAGTGACTTCCATGTCGGACGACAGCGTACATCTTTTGGCCATGTTGGGCCGAATGCTTGGCAGGCCCAATGGACTGATGGGCTGTTGGGATTTTTGGACCTTATTTGCTTCTTTAGCAATTATGTAAGCCCAAAATTTAATTAAAGTGGATCCAAATCATGGGTTCGGATCGGGGTACTCACAGAGCCCCTCGGCGACGTCACTTCCACGGGAAGTGGGGTCGTCGACACAATGAGAATCCCGAGCCGGACACGAACGGCGGGGAAAGAGGTGACCAAGATGGTCAAGTGGCTGGACCTCTTTATGAAGAGGATTCCTACGTATCCCGTGAGGGAATCAAGCCGAATCGTAGTTCGTTGGAGATGGGGGGTGCCAATGAAAGGCTTCGGGTTTTGTACCCGAAATTGACTGTTCCAAGGGGAGTCACCCCGAAAAATGTGACTTTTTTCTTTGGGAGTCACCCGCTAGGGCATGACTGCTTTAGGGAGCCACCCGAAGATGTGACTTTTTCTTTGGGAGTCACCCGCGAAATATGACTATTTTTTCTTTGGGAAGTCACCCCACGATTTTGACTATTTTTGGTGGGGAGTCATCCCGAAGATGTGACTTTTTCTTTGGGAGTCACCCGCGAAATATGACTATTTTACTTTGGGAGTCACCCGCAACTTTGAATGTTTTTGGTGGGGAGTCATCACGAAGATTTGACTTTTCCTTTGGGAGTCACCCGCGAAATATGACTATTTTACTTTGTGAGTCACCCGCGACTTTGACTGTTTTTGGTGGGGAGTCATCCCGATGATTTGACTTTTTCTTTGGGAGTCACCCGCGAAATATGACTGTTTTTTCTTTGGGAAGTCACCCCGCGAACTTGACTGTTTTTGGTGGGGAGTCATCCCGATGATTTGACTTTTTCTTTGGGAGTCACCCGCGAAATATGACTGTTTTTTCTTTGGGAAGTCACCCCGCGAACTTGACTGTTTTTGGTGGGGAGTCATCCCGATGATTTGACTTTTTTCTTTGGGAGTCACCCGCGAATTTGACTTTTTTCTTTGGGAAGTCGCCCGCGAATTTTCACTGTGTGGAAAATCTGTACGGTCTTTCCGGACCGGGTAGTTTAAGGCCATTCCGGGCCATTTTCTGTGTTGGAAACTGTACGGTTTTCCGGACCGGGTAGTTTTAGCCATTCCGGGCTATTTTCTGTTGGTAATGATATTGTGAAAGACTGAGAGAGGTGGGTATTTGAACCCAAATGAATTATAGGGACGAGCCTAAAGGGGTGTAGGAACAAGCCTAAAAGGGTATAGGAACAAACCTAAAGGGTATAGGCACAAGCCTAAAGAAGCATAGGAACAAGCCTGAAGAGTTGTAGGAACAAGCCTATGCATAGGAACAAGCCTAGCGAGATATAGGAACGAGCCTTTAGAGGTGTAGGAACAAGCCTACGCATATGAACAAGCCTAGCGAGATATAGGAACGATCCTATAGAGGTGTAGGAACAAGCCTACGCATAGGAACAAGCCTAGCGAGATATAGGAACGAGCCCATAGAGGTGTAGGAACAAGCCTACGCATAGGAACAAGCCTAGCGAGGTATAGGAACAAACTTAAAGGGTATAGGCACAAGCCTAAAGAAGCATAGGAACAAGCCTGAAGAGTTGTAGGAACAAGCCTACGCATAGGAACAAGCCTAGCGAGATATAGGAACGAGCCTTTAGAGGTGTAGGAACAAGCCTACGCATAGGAACAAGCCTAGCGGGGTATAGGAACGAGCCTATAGAGGTGTAGGAACAAGCCTACGGGTAGGAACGAGCCTAAAGAGGTATGGGAATAAACCCAAATAGGTGTTCGAGATTGACTCAAAAGGATCGCGAGATTAACTCTATGACTTGAAATGACTTTTATCTGAGAAAGTAATGATGATTTGCAGGTGAATGAGATATGCTTTCATACCTGTGCTGTGCTTACCTGCAAGGGTTGTGCGCACGATGATCACTTGAAGTGATTGGCTGACTTTGGAAACACTTGTTGGGTAGAACACGAACTTTGCGGTTGATATTACCTTTGCAAGACGGATTCTGCTGTTAATTTGCCGTTGCGAGACGGGTATGGCTGATGATTCACCGTTGCAAGATGGGCTATTGAGGACTTGCCCTTTGCCAAACTGGCCGTTTATGAACATTGTCGTTGTAAGACGGACCTTTGACGATGATTTGCCATTTCAAAACGGACTTTTGATTCATTTGTCATTGCAGGACGGGCCTTTGACGATGATGGTGAGGATGATCCTTTCCAGCCCCCGCTTGCCGCAGTACCCCAGTGGCGCGGACATTATGGTGAGCCTCGGCCTTGGGCCCAGTATGAGGATGATGATGATTCGGATGGCGAGATCCACGAGGTATAGGAGGGTGGCGGCGACGGCCAGGAGCATATCGGCTCTGAGGAGGAGGTAGGCAGCGTCCAAGACGACAGCGGCTCCGAGGAGGATGAGGAGGATGATTCCGAGTCGGAGTGATCGCGGAAATCCCCTTTTGTCATGCTTTGGACTCTTAGATAGAGAGAAGGAACAATGCATGCACTAATCTATTGCTTCTCACTTTGTAAAATAAAATCTTTGTATTTTGCAACTAATGCATTCCATTGATAGCATCTAGACTTATTTGTTTATATGTATTAGTCCGTCCCAAGAAATGGCAAGAAGGATGGCATTTGTTGGGGGTTGGTGATGTATTTGGGTGCAAAGTGTCCCAAATCCTCTCCCACGCGGCTGGTGAGTAGGGAGAATGGATATAGAGTTTTGGGTTGCTTTGGACAAGTTTTGAGCAAGTATCGGATCGCCGATGGGGTGCTGCAGATGCAGCCAGTTCTGACGTCTGATGGATGGTCACGTTTACTGACTTTCTTGGGAAACTAGCCCCCAGGGTTTGTAAAAGTACAACTTCGCCAAAGGCAAATTCCAGCAGTCACAGCAGCCCCAAAGTTCATCTTCAACCTTGGCATCATCGCCCAGATCAATTATTTGGCCCAAAATGGAACGTTATGAAGAGAGGTCTAATGCAATCCTGTTACAGGCATAATCATCATGCGACCCAGGAGGCACCCATCTTTCAAGACCTTAGTCAATCAGTCACAGACTTGGAAATATATATGTGCAGGGGGGCACATCTTTTGAAGAATGGGAATGAATCCCGAATTTGTGTATGACACACTTGCTTTGGGTTTGACTCTTTTGAGAGAGTGTAAGCACCACAAGGTGTGGAAAAGTGTTTGGAAGCCCCTGCTGATAGAAATACAGTGTTTGGCTCTATTTCCCTATGACAGAGAGAGAGAAGACTTGTCAAGACGCTTGAAAACTTGTCTTATTCATGATGATCACAAAGCTGCTTAAAAACCATTATTGATGTTCGGGTTATTCAAACACTAAGTCTGATATGAGCAAACATTTTGATTAATAACAAGGAGAAAACCAACTGATATCGAGATCAAATCCGGAAGGATGGAAGGTGTATAGGAACGGTCCTTGATGAGACCGGAGATTTATTTGTGATTTCGACCGGACCAATTATGGTTGCCTACGTTCCCCTCCATGATGAGGAGCTCAGGTCGCCGTAGTTCGGGCTTATCCCGAATGAAGAGAATGAATGTGATTACTTGAGATTTGGGGGACCCTCGAGGATTTTGAGAATTTGGGGGATTGAAGATCATGTCCCCTTGGAGTGTCCATGAAATACACAGACGCGAAGCCCAGTGGGACATCCACGGCAAGTGTTTGAGGAGGAGAAATGAAATATGCTCACATGAAGTGTCGAATGAATGGATTGAATTTGCATAATCTTAGATTGATGATCTTTTGAGCCAAGATGGATTCGACTCTGATTTAAGCAAGCAATGAAGCATTAATTTGATTTAGATCTCGAAGATATCAGAATGAAATTGCTATCCGCTAGGGACTGTAGTTGGGTTTCCGGGCTTTGATCGGCCATCGGGTGATTTGGAATGTCATGACCTCTTAAGATGAGAGGTCGGCTAGGCCTTTTATTGACTGAACCTCTAAAAATGAGAGGTTGGCTTGAGAGGATGTGTTTGGGAAATCTACGGCGAGAAAGATTGAGTTCAAATTTTGGCTTTAGCCAAAGGAAAGGGTAATGGTAAAGGGAATATTCTCTAAAATTGAGAGGATGGCTGGGAATTGGTTAAGGAAAATGGGAATATCCTCTAAAATCGAGAGGATGGCTCGGGATTGATTTAAGTTAATGGTGAGAGGAAGTCCAAGCTATCGAGAGCGGGCTTCTTTTTTATCATGGGAGAGCTTCTCGAGAAGTCGGGAATTTTTTGATGGATTGTGAGGATTTAAAATCCTTTTTTTTTTTTAGAATTTGGAAGGCCTCCATGTGGACTTGAGGATTATTTCTGAGATGTGGGGATTTAAAGTCCTTCTTTTAAGGATCGGAAGGCTTCCTGAGGAGCTTAGGATTTTATCCAAGATCGTGAGGATTTAAAATCTCTCTTTTTCTTTTTTTTTTTTTTTTTTATTTTGAGAATTTGAAAGGCTTCCTGAGGAGCTGAGGATTATATTTGTCCTTTCTGCATGACTTGAACATTTTGCGCGCCGCCGACTCTCGAAGCTAACTTCTTGGCATTGCTTGGACTTCTCTCAGCAAGGAAGAAAGGTGATGGCTAGATGGGGTTTCAAAACACGCCGATCTTGAAATGAAAGGATATTGTTTGGTGAGGGAGAGGTAATGGCTTTCCTATGGGTGAAAGGCTTCAACCGCAATCCCTACCGGATGACCTAAACGAAATTAAGTCTTTGTTTCTTGCTTAAGCTTTAAATGTGAAAGATTGATGCAAATTCTTGATCAACGAAATGATGAGGATAATGAAAGAGATGTGAGCATATGAAATGCAAGATGGGGAGTTGGTAAGCCCCAATTTGAGAAGGATATTAATTGATTTTCTCACTCCGATTAATTTAAACATGAGTTATTTCAAAGCATTAGCGATTGAGCAGCAAAGGTGATCATCTAGGATAAGACCATTTCAATTAATTGTAACGTGGGTGGGCAAGTGATGTCTCGAGTCTAGCAGGAAAAGAAACAAAGACTTTTATTATTAGAAGAAAAAACTAGTCCAACGTGGACTTGACAGACTCTTGTCCGATAAAGGACATTCATCAAAGAAACAAACAGACAATCTAGATCCTACAAAGACTGATTGACTGTATTAATATTGGATGGGAGGGCCCTGGGTTCTGGTGAAGATCACGGAAGTGGATTGGTAATCACATTGGGGCGAGGAGCCTTCTCGATCTTCCCCTCATCAATAAGCCTTTGGATGAGCAGCTTTAAAGGGACGCAGTCATCTGTAACATGTCCAGGGTACTGATGGTAGAGGCAAAACTTGCTAGTGTCCAGATTGGGACTTTCCTTGACCGGGTTGTAATTATCCAGTGGCTTGATCAGCCCAGCCTTTACCAAACCATTAAATGCCTCCTCAGTTGGCATCCCCAAATCATCGAATTTCTGCCGCTGAGGCCTTCCTCCACCACGGCCAGATAACTGGCTCTTCTCCCCTTGAATGTAGTTGACGGTGTTAGAGACAGCAGTTTCTTTATCCTTTGGAGCGATAGGGGTAGAGCTTGGAACAATGGAATAGGTAGCATTCTCGCTTTCAGCCCTTGCACTCACCATTTCTCGCAGATTCGGGTAGTACCCTCGGCCAATGGCTTCCCTGACAGATGGCTTGACACATGAAAGGAAGATGGACTTCTAGTCAGAGAGGGGGATCGGGTGAACCAGCTCGTTAAGCTTCTTGTTCCACCTCTTATAAAAGTCTGTCACGGACTCATCATGCCTCTGAATGGTGCCGATCAAGTCACTACGAGTGGTGTACCACTCGACACTTCCCTTGTATTTGTCCAAAAAGCATCACTGATCTGGGACCACGTAGCCTTTGCTTCTGGTTTAAGGCCTAGGAACCATCTCAAAGGAGAGTCATCGAGGGATAAGTGAAAGTAAAGGGCCAGCATTTCTTCGGTGGCCCCTTTGGCACCCATTGACATGATGTAGCTGTTCATGTGAGTTTTAGGGCATGTGGAGCCTTCAAACTTGGTTATGGGGGGCATCTTGAAGTTCTTCGGGAGAGCCTTGGAGACTTTGAGCTCTACGGAGCTGACCATGTTGGATCCGAAAGTCATTCTGTGCAACTGTTCTTTCACATATTTCAGTTCTTCTTTCAAAATTGAAACTTCGGAGGATGGGGGTCGTCCCATAGTCGGAGCTACTGTTGAGGATGGCACTGGGAATTCTGGCGTGGGCCTGATTGGCAAGGTAGCCGGAGGAAGACCAAGAGTGCTGGGTATGCTAACATTGCTGTCCACTAAACCAACTGGGCTGGGGATCTTGTTCCCGTACATGTCGTACCCATTAAACTGAGCGTTGGGATTCCAGGGTCCAAACTGTACTGACTGGTTGCTGACCTGACCATGGGCAGGGGACCTGATATTGGTGCACGGAGCTGAATACGGGGCGGAACCGTACAGACGATGGGTGAGAGGAGAACAAACCGTAGGCTGAGGGATGTTGCTTTTGAATTGGGATTGTGGATATTGCGGGATCTGATCCTGGAAAATCTGGCTTCCTGACATACGATATCCGCTCTGCTGCTGATTGGACTGATCATGAGGAGCAATAAACTGACCACCAAAGGTTGGGTTGGACGGCTGACCCGTGCTGTTATACGGACTTTAACCCCGAGTCCCAAACTGATTTTGAGTATACCCAAACGGCTCTTGATTGACACCACTGGGTTGCTGACCTTTCCCAAGCTGGTTACGAGGGTGAAACATAAGCGGTCCCGAGCACCGACCTTCGGTGAGGAGCTTGATTCGCCCCTCGGCCTGTATTGCATACCATAAGTAGATACTGGGATAGGGGGAGGTCTTGACATACCCCCATGAGTTGGCATCGAGAGGGAGCCAGGCACACCATAGGAGGCTGGTGGGGGCATATTGTGAAGGCTTTGCCTAGGTGAGGATGGTGGAACAAAGCCAGTGCCGGTGATAGTAACATCGGGCTCTTCCCTGATTTCTTCGTACGACCCATCGGGGTGACGGATTACGGCAACGCCTTGCATGCGCATTACTTCGACATAGCGAGCCCAACCGGCTTCCTCACAGGCACGAGCAGCTTCGAGATCAGCACAGAGAGAAGCTTCTTGAGAGAAGTTGAAACCTGGGTGAGGGTTTACAAACGGACTTCTCGGGGGTGTCATGTGAGGACCCATGCCATAACCACTACTAGGAGAGGCATTTAGAGCTGTGTTCGGCCCCGTGTTCTGACCTTGATCTGGCCCTACACCCTAACTGACATTCTAATTCTGAGCTGGATCAACACTTGCATTCGGACCCAAACCCGCTGAGACTTGCGAATCTGCCATTTCTGAGGCTGCTGGAAATGGACCCCTGACTTGAGAGAAACTGATCAACCGACCACCCGGAACTCTGACCCAATACTTGCTCGCTGAAAGGGGAGAGAATGGCTTTAGGTAGGGGAGAGGATAGACTGAGGACGGACTCATGCATATGCTCTTTTTTTTATATATATATATTTTTATGTTTTTTTTTTAAATGATTTTTATTAATCCTAGGAATGGTTGGAAAAGGGGGAAACCTTCTTTTTCGCATTCTACGCTATTCCTGGATTAGTGGGTTCCATCACTACGTCTATAGACCCCCTGTATTCCACCTGTATTGCACCTCCGGGACGGACAATCCCGGCAGAGGTCCTATAGGGCACGTGGAACCCACCAACCGAAAGGGAGAACGAACCTATGGGCATACGAGCCAAAACAAGTCAAACTCGGGGTTTTCAAAACCAAGTCCAAGTCAACGTCTAAACTCGGGAGGAGAGAGGGTCGAACGTACGTTTGAACGTACGAGACCGCAATTTGGAGGTAAAACCCTCGAGGAATTGGGCATGACCTCTCCTCTTTTTGAGTTGGAAATATGGCATGGCCTCTCGTCACTTTGTGGCAAAATTTCGGCATAACTCTCGTTAGTATGCGTTAAGAATTCGACATGGTCCCGTGTTGACACATGTCGAGAACGCGTCATGACTTCTCACGAAGCCAAGCCGAGAAATCGATATGTACCTACGTCGAGACATGTAGAGATCTTAACGTGTACTTACGTTTGAATTATGTCGTGATTCCGACACGAAGAGGGAAAGTATGCCAAGATTTTTGGAGACGGTGTATGACTCGGACTTTGTGAGAAAATTTTGAAAACCGAGTTTAAAATGTTTTGAAAAGTATTGGCCAAAAACCAACCGGTCACGGTAGAAAGTGTGTCACGGACAAGTGTTGGCTGACTCACTGGCTAGGAGGACTTTAGGCGCTCAAACGTCAGCGAATCATGTCACTTTCCGCGATGCCGTCCGTACACTCCCGGGTTCTAACTCTATGTGCGGGTAGAGTGCGAGTAGTGTGAAGGTATTTTCTAGGAAAATATATTTTTTTTTGCTTTTTTTTTTCTATGTAAAAGATTTTTTTTTCTTTTTTTTTATGCAATATGCAAAGGAAAAACAAGAGAATGAGTCAAAGCATGACAAAAGGGGACTCGCCCCAAATGTCGAATTTACCGCAGGCGTAGTCCAGCGTCATCCTGCCCTGTTCTGATCAACGGGAAGAGCAAATTGCAAAAGGGGACGCCCCGGCTTCCGATAGTGTCACATATCAAAGCATGGCAAGGTGCATTTGAGCACACAAAATGACACAAATGTACACACAAGGTGAATGTCGAAATTGTCCAAGTTGATTTGAAGAAAGTTAGACTCTCTTAAGAAAAACTTTTCTCTTTTTTTTTTCGGAAAATAGAAGAATGATACTGGTACGTGGGATTGTTAGACCACCATTTATCCCAAGCTCCGGGTTAGGGAGCGATACAGGAAGGTTAGTGGTTTCCACCTATATACCGAGAATCGTCTTCATTTTTTAGAACAAAAAGTTTTTCAACGTCCCCAGCGGAGTCGCCACTGAATGAACGCTCGCCCGAAGAAAATATCATTTCCTTCCTTTTTTTGAAAGAGTTTTTAATGTGTTGAAAATGATATGATAAGTTTTGAAAACTTCGGTTTTGGGAGTCGCCACGCCGTTTTTAGAGGAAAACATTGAAAAACCTGTTTTAAGAGATTTTAAGTCCGGGAGTCTGGTTACGTGTTTGGGAAGAACTAGAGAGTTCACCCAACACGCCTCTTTCGAGACTTTCAATCAACATTGGACAATTTTCGGACATTCAAAGTGTGTGTGCAATATGTGTCGATGTGTAAAGAATGCAAATTTGACATTTTCATTGATAATATGGAAGCTGAGTACAACTTGTGAGCCATGATAGGGTGCCACGCCCTTTTACATATTGTGATTATCATAACAAGGCAGAAGGGAAGACAATCTGCCCAGAGACTTCCCATGTCGTCCGATACAGGACCTCCTAGGCAGAGGGTGTCGCACGACATGATGTCTCTTGGTCAGATTGTCTTATTACAAAGACCAAGCAGTTTCTGGGAATGAAATGACATTTATTTAACTTAGTAAAGACACTATTTCAAGGTCTAAAACTCAATTTGGGATTGACGGGAGTGAACAAAGTCACGATAGACTTTGAATGATACGGATGTCATGCGACATGGAACATCCAAAGTTGTCCATGTCATGTGACAATCCGCCTCCAATAAATCGCACCCAAATGGATTATAGTCACTCAAATAGTGGCTTATGAGCCACAAAAATGCTTAGGAAAGCTCTTAGTCGCGAAGGGAATAAACTGGACAGATCTGAATTCCAAGAATGGCTTTACAGCCTTCTGGGATCTCTATGTCGTATGACACAGGATCTCCATGGAGTCCCATGTCGCACGACATAGATAGGCCATTTCTGTGCCCTTCAGTCTGTTTGTTTCCCCTTTGTTCCTCAAGGCAAACCAAGCACTTTTAACAAGCATGTGATAATATAATACTAATATATGAGTATTATGGGAGGATCACATGGCTTTAGTGGCCAAATGTGATAAATCACATGTTTTTGGCCACTTTGAAGTAGCCATCACCTCCTAACTCCATGCTAATGCATAAAGATTGAATCTTTATTGATCCTAAGATGATCAAATGTACAGATCTGAGGTGGGGAGAAGTGAATATTGAAGATTCACTTCTCCACCACCTTTATCATGCAAAAATCCCAATTTCTACATAATATGAAGGCAAGTAAGCATGTAATATGTTTAAAGACTTTATTTAAAGAGGGAGAAGGGTTTAGTGGCTACCTATTGTAGTCCACAAGGTGAGATCACCAATAGTATGGTGTCTACCCCTTCTACACACCAACAAAGGGAGCTACTTTGGATCTTGGCCTTGAAGTGTGTGTGTGTGTGAGGAGGGAGGTGAGTGTGTGTGTGTGAGAGAGAGAGGGAGACTCTATTTGGACAGATTTTCCCTTATATTACTGTATCCTCCCCCAATATTCACTCCAAGTCCCTTAAAATGATCAGTCATGCCTTGTATTTATAGGCAGGCTGATGGGGAGTCTTATGTCGCACGACAAGGGCAGTTAAACCGCCTTAGTGACTTCCATGTCGGACGACAGCGTACATCTTTTGGCCATGTTGGGCCGAATGCTTGGTGTGCCCAATGGGTCGATGGGACATTGGGATTTTTGGACCTTATTTGCTTCTTTAGCAATTATGTAAGCCCAAAATTTAATTAAAGTGGATCCAAATAATGGGTTCGGATCGGGGTACTCACAAGCAGCAAAAATAAATCCCCAGAATTTTGGACTGATTCAGAAAGACAACTTGTTAGTGCTAATCTGAAAGTCAAAAACATACTCCAAAAGAGTGTTAATGACTCCCTAGCATAAGAAATTGCTAAAGAGCCAACTGCAAAGGCTGCCTGGGAACTCATCCATACCAAATTCCAGAAACACTCTAGTGTTAGAACCCAAAACCTATACAACCTTCTTAGACAACTTGACAATTTTAAATTCTACCCTGGTGAGAAAGTAAGTGCTGCAAAACCAAGGTTTGAAGATTTAGTAAGATCCATTGCTGATCATGGTAAAACTTTTGAAAACCAAGATTTTTGTCTCAAAATATACTCCAACCTTCCTCAAGAATATGAGAAGGTAGCTCTACCAATAAGAGAAGGCTCAAAATGGAGTACCATGACTGTTGAACAATACTTTGGAAAGCTTGAAGCTTATGAACTAGAAGGAATGATAAAACTTCAACCTGTTCCCTCCATTTCACAAACCCTTGCCTTAGCTGCCCAAGAAACCACTCAAAAACCAATTACTCAACAAGACATTGACTCTATGGTTCTTCTTTCCCTCCAAAAAGTAAACCTTCCCTCAAACAACCTGTCTCAAGGAGATCTACCCAGACTCATATCCATGGCTGTCAGAAATACCTTGAGAGCACATAAGAAGTCCTTTGAGAGAAGCTATAGCCCATCCACTTCTGATCAAGAAAACCCTAAAAAGAAAGTTGAATGCTTCAACTGTAAGAAGCTTGGACATTACTCATCTGATTGCCCTGAACCAAGGAAACCTAGGGAAAATCAGACAGCTAAGAAGTTCTCATACTCCAAGGAGATAATTCACAGTTCAAGGTGTAACTGCTACAACTGCACAAAGAAGAAGAATGAGAAGAACAAAGAGCAAGTATTGATTGCTGACTCATCTAAGTTTAGTGATCAGGAATGTGACTACAGTGACTACGAAAGTGAAGGAGAAGAAGCAATGATATGCTTCGATGGCCGGAGATGATGAAGACTTAGACAATGAAGAAGATCTTGAAGCCTTAGGCATTCCGAAGAACTAAAACAGGTACCACAATTTAACTCTTTAAATAATGAAGAATTTAAGCAATTAGTTAGTACTCTTTTAATTCAAATAAACAGACACCAAACTGGCTTTGCTTCATTGCTCACTGATAATCTATCCCAAAGTAAAACCATTGATAGCCTTGAAAGAGCCAACCAAGGACTGAAAGTTTAAAACCTTATGTTTGAAAAAGCCAATGAAGAGCTGACAGCTGTGAATTCTAAACTCCTGGAAACCAACATCAACCTTGAAAAGGAAAATGAATCCTTTAGAAAGAAGTTTGAAACCTGGAATAGCTCTGGAAAAGCCTTGACCCACTTTAGCTACTACCAAAGACACCCAAGTGACAAATCAGGGATTGGAGCTAATAATCCTACTATGAACACATATACCCCTCTCACTGATGAAAGGGCTATTGACAAGATGGTTCTTGAAAGCATGAAATATGTCAAAGCCCAAGAAAATGTCTATCCTATTCAAACCAAGGAAGATCTCAAGAAAAAGGGAAACATGGATGAAGCTAGCTCTAGCCACACTGATGTAACAAGTCCACCTAGCCCCTCTTGTACTGATGAGACTCATATTGGAAGTCCAAGTCAACCAAAAGGCATAGTAAAACAAGCAAACAAGGGCAATAAAGGTAATTACATTTGGCAAAAGAAAGGAATCAAGGAGCAAGTGAAGACAAACCAGCACAAGACCACTGGACAGCAAAGATCCCCTAGAAAGTCAAAACATGGTGGACAGCAGAGGTCTCCTAGACAGCCAAGATATGGTGAACAGCAGAGGTCTCCAAGACAGCAAAGATTCTATGATCATCACTCATATGCCAAACCTCAAAGACCTAACTGGCCATTCTCAAATGGAAGAAACCATGCCCAACATAATACCTCTCCTAGATCATCTCATTCAAACAATTCACCAAGCCATTCTCAGTTTCATAACCAAAACCAATTCTTTTCTCCCAACCAATTTCTTAACCAATCCCGACCTATTGCTCCTACACCCTATATGCTGCAAATCATGGGATATTATAATGCCCTAAACCAGTACTTTGGAAAGAGAGCAATGAACAAAGCTAGGGTACCAAAGAAATTCTAATCCTTTGGACCCAAAAGAATAAAGGGTACCATAAATGTATTTTTCTGTTTTGTAGGAACCTAGGAAAGGAATATGGTACTTGGACAGTGGATGCAGCAGGCACATGACTTACAACAAGGAGTGGTTACAACAATATGTCCCTAAAAATGGTCCAAATGTAACTTTTGGTGACAATTCTCAAGCTAAAGTCAAAGGATCAGGAAACCTTGTTACTAAAGATATTATTTTTACTAATGTGTCTTATGTAGAGGGTCTCAAGCACAATTTGATTAGCCTTAGTCAGATTTGTGATAAGGGATATCATGTTGTTTGTTCCAAAACCACCGACCCGTCAAGGATGTCAACAACAAATCAATCCTCACTGGAATAAGAAAAGGCAACCTCTACTGTCTAAACCTAGAAATTGTGGATTCCTCAGATGCCCATTGCCTTCTCTCCTTCAGCCAATCTGATATGTCATGGTTATGGCACAAAAGATTGGCTCACCTAAACCTGAAAAGCATCTCAAAACTAGCCAATTCAAACCTAGTAAAAGGCCTACCCAAAATACCCTTCAAAAAGGACAAATTGTGCAAAGCTTGTCAATGTGGAAAGCAAAAGAAAACCTCCTTCACTGCCAAAACCATACTAGACACCTCAAAACCCCTTCAACTACTCCACATGGACCTGTTTGGACCAATCAGAACTAGATCTCTTGGTGGAAAGAGATACTCTCTTGTTGTAGTTGATGACTACACTAGATTTACTTGGATCATCCTTCTTGAATCCAAAAGAGATACATTGGAACAACTAGTCAAACTGTTCAATAAAATTCAAAACCAAAAGGGTTTATCCATCATCAAAATCAGATCTGATCATGGTAAGGAATTTGAGAATACTGTGATCAAAAAGGGATTGAGCACAATTTCTCTGCTCCTAGGACACCACAGCAAAATGGGGTTGCTGAAAGAAAGAATAGAACAATCTGTGAAGCAGCAAGATCTATGCTGTCAGAGCACAACCTTCCTAAGTACTTTTCGGGTGAAGCAGTCACCACTGCTGTCTATGTCCAGAACAAGACCCTTATTAACAAGTTTCACTCCAAGACTCCCTATGAGCTATGGAATGGAAGAACACCAACCATTTCATACTTGCATGGGTTTGGAAGTAGATGTTTCATTCACAACAATGGGAAAAACAATCTTGACAAATTTGATTCAAAAAGTGATGAAGGAATTTTCCTTGGATACTCCAACACTAGCAAAGCATATAGGGTTTACAACAAAAGAAGACTTGTGGTAGAGGAATCAATTCATGTAGACTTTGATGAAAACAATGATCAAAGCCACACTGAATTATGTGATTTTGATGAATCTGTTGGGAATTCAGACAATGTTCCTGAGGTTTCTCCTGTTCATGACCCTTCAAACCTCAATCCTGAAGAAAACTCACCAACCCTTCCCTATATGGTGCCCAAAAACTCTAAAACTCATCCCACTTTGTCTGACAGCCAAGAATCCCTTCTCAACAGCAAAGGTGCATCTGACAGCCAAGGTGCACCAAATAGTCTACCTTCATCCAGTAATCAAAATCCCTTTGAAAAAGACCCTATCCAAACTTGTGACAACCCCTCTCATTCAATTCCTCAACCTGAAACCATTACCCACATCATCCCTCCAAACAAAAGCATCTATATTGACCTACCTATACACAAAATGGACATACCTCCTAACATGCCTGTTCTTGACTCTCTAATGAGTGCCTTCATCTCTCAAATTGAACCCAAAAAGATAAATGAAGCTCTTCAAGACCCAGATTAGATAGAAGCAATGGAAGAAGAATTGGAACAATTTGAAAGAAACAAAGTTTGGAAGCTTGTTCCTAAGCCTAAAAACCAAACTGTCATTGGGACAAGATGGGTTTTTAGAAATAAGATGAATGAAGAAGGTATTGTAGTAAGGAACAAAGCTAGACTGGTTGCTCAAGGATACAGACAAGAAGAAGGCATTGACTATGATGAGACCTTTGCTCCTGTTGCTAGACTAGAAGCAATAAGGCTATTCCTTGCCTATGCTTCATTCAAGAAAATGAAAGTGTTTCAGATGGATGTCAAAAGTGCATTTCTGAATGCAGTCTTAAATGAAAAGGTTTTTGTTTCTTAACCCCCTAGATTTGAGCATCCCAAGTTCCCTGATCATGTATACAAATTGGATAAAGCATTGTATGGACTTAAACAAGCACCTAGAGCTTGGTATGAAACCCTATCTAAATATCTCCTTGGCAAAGGATTTACCAAGGGCCATATTGATAACACTTTGTTTATCAAGAAATATGGAAATGATCAGTTGCTTATCCAAGTCTATGTTGATGACATCATTTTTGGCTCATCAAATGAGGACTTGTGCACTGAATTTGGGGATATTATGAAGAATCAGTTTGAAATGAGCATGATTGGTGAGCTCACTTTCTTCTTGGGCCTTCAAGTCAAGCAAATGAAGGAAGGAATCTTCATTAACCAAGCTAAATACACAAGGGATATGATCAAGAAGTTTGACATGCAAACTGCTTCCCCAGCTAAAACTCCCTTGACAACCACAACCAAACTTCATGCTGATCCAGATGGTCAAAGTGTAAATCCAACACTTTACAGAAGTTACATTGGATCTCTCCTTTATGTAACAGCTTCAAGACCTGACATTATGTTTAGTGTCTGTCTCTGTGCTAGATTTCAAGCAAATCCCAAGAAATCTCATCTCTCTGCTGTCAAGAGAATTTTGAGATATCTCAAAGGAACCCCTGATTATGGTTTGTGGTATCCCACTGAATCCCCATTCTCTCTAATTGGATTCACCGACTCTGACTATGCTGGATGCAATATAGATAGAAAATCCACAAGTGGTGGATGCCAGTTTATTGGTTCAAGAATCATCTCATGGTCAAGCAAAAAGCAAACTTCAGTAGCCACCTCAACAGCTGAGGCTGAGTATATTGCTGCAGGCTTGTGTTGTTTTCAAATTCTCTATCTTAAAAGCCTACTTCAAGACTTTAGAATAGAACTGTCTAACATCCCCATCTTTTGTGACAACTCAAGCACTATCAATCTTGCAAAAGTTTGTACTGAGGATAATGTCTCTGATATTCTAGCAAAGGCTATGGATGAGAAGAGATTTGAGATGTTAAGAGCAATGCTAGGCATGATCAACTTACCAAAATAAAGACTTTTATTCATTAAAGAACATCTCTTAAGGCTGCTGTCAACAATGTGATATCTGACAGCTAACCCTTTCACCAAAAGCTTCATTGACATCAAACCAAAACCCATTCCTATCTTACAATCAAACTTCAAACACAAAAACCATAAAAACAAACATAAATTCATATTCCAAAAGCTTCACTATCCTCCTTCCCATCACAGCTAGCTCTCCTGAAAGCTTTGACAGCTAAGGATTGTCAATCTTGACTATTCCATAGCTGATCTTGGAAGCAATCATCTCCACATCCTTTATCACTATAGATAATGTCTGGAGCTTGATATGCATTCTCTTTGATGTCTCCATATCTCTCTAGCCATACAGGGTGCCTCTCCATAAAAGGATCAATGGCTGTGGTTGAGAACTGCAAAGAAGGACACACCCTCCTTGGCCACCATTCTTCAACTGCATTATAAGAAGGATACTCACTGAGTGGTGAGATAAAGCTGAAGGTACCTGAAGAATTTGCACTTGCCTGTACAATGATTGCTTGATCAGACTGAGGACCTTCATATTCATCACCATTCAGAGCAGCTGGACTCAAATACTTGAGAAACTGAGAAAACAACTTCATATAAACCTTGGAAGGAGAACTTTGCACACCTGCAAAATTGTCTCCAGTTCCCTCAAGAACTGTTTGACTAAGAGTAAGTGAATCCCTGGTTACAGCTGTGTATTCCTTGACAGCTATGAAATCAGGTTGACCAATTTGTGTGTCAACCTTAATCCTTTCATTGCTGTCAATCTTCACTAGCTCCCCCAAGGTATAAACTCTCTCTACATCTTCCTTAACATGCTTACTTGATTCTCCTTCCCTCTCATTTCTTGACAGCTTACCCTTAGCTGTCAGATCATTGTGACTCTCACCAACTATCTTAGCTTTACCCTTGTTCCTAGCCATCTTCCTTAACCTATTTTTCTCTCCCTCCACCAATGCTAGTCTCTCCTCCTCCCAAAATTTCTTTCTTATCTCTCACTCTCTCAACTCTTCCTCCTTATGTGGATCATCATTGGGCAATTGATCCACTTCCTGTTCCAAACCATTATCTGTTTGGAGTCTATATGAAAGAAACTCTCTCTCAAACCTTTCCTCTCTTGTTTCATCTACCCTTGGACTTTGAAAAAGAAGTCTCTTTGCTGTCTTAGCCATTTTACTAGGACTGAACATTGAAACAAGTCTTCCCATTTGCTATAAATGAAATGAATTTGGTAAATTTCTTCATCTGAATCATTTCCTTTTATAGACTAATTTTGTTTCAGTCAAATTAGTGGGAATGATTATTCAAAATAGGCTTGGCTGGTCATTAAGTCTGACAGCCATGAATTTAGTTCTTGCCAAATCGAGGAAGTGTTGGAACTTGCCACTAACACATATCTATTAATTTCTCTGATTTATTCCCTCTGAAATTTCGTCTTTGTGTACGGAAATAACTCCCATGTTTTATGGGAAGTTATTTCTCAAGTAATGAGTGGGGGACAAATAACACTGTTCATGAACAGTCTCTCTCTTAAATGCTCATTTTTAACCGTTGCAGTAACCCACGTATTAGCCGTTGAACTCCACCAATTCCCACATCAATTATCATTTAAACCTTGCGAAATTAACCCTTCTTCCTTCAAACTATCTTCTTCCTCCTAATTTCTCTCTCTGATTCCCTCTATTCTTCAAAACCCTAAAACTCTGTTTCATTCAACCATGTCTTACCCTCAAGCCCATGGTTACTTCATCAAACCTGAATTCTATGAGCATGAGGTTGGAGCTCTAATCAAGGAACTCTTAGAATCCAATCATCTCTGCAAACTGATGGAAGCTTAACCTCCCATTTATGAGAAGTTATGCAGAGAGATATTTATGAAAGGAGAAAGAAAGCAATCTGGAGCAATAAGGATCAACATTGAAGGGACTGAGATCAATGTGACTCCAAAGGTTGTGTCCTAAGTTTACGACATCCCAATCAAGAATGAAGGCCTCAACAACCTCTGGAATAGAAAAGACAACAACTTGGAACCTTTCTACAAAAGATTCTTTAATAAACCTTGTTGCAACTATCAATTGGTTCAGGACAAACCAATCAAAAAGAAAGACCTTGATTTATTCAAATCAACCCTAATGGATGTTGTCATCAAAGGGTTTGATGGAAAACAATCCTCCTTTGACCAAATCAGTCCAAATGAATGGAAACAAGCCCTCAGTTTGTTGACCAAGGAGATAAACTGGAGTGTTGCACTGCTACACAACTTCCAACTTGCCATATCCCCTTCCCCTTGGAAATTCAAAAAGCAAAATCCTATTATGAACAATTTCAGGTTCATGAGTGGAATCCTCCATCAAATAATTCCAAGATTGAATCCTCCTCTTAAAGATGAATGGCTTGAGTCTACATCTCTGGTGCCTACCAGAAGCTTCAACTTGAGTACATTCAAACTCAAGAGCAAGAAAAAATTAGAGCTTGGGGACAGCTCTAAGAATTTTGATGAAGCCTCACAAAGACTGAAAGAGAAGACTGAGAAGGATATGAAGATGTGGAAGTCGTTGGTAAACATGGTAAATGACAAGAGATCCTAGAGAAAGCATGACAAAGGTGTTGTCATAAGAGAAAGAGCTCAAGAAACCTCTCCTAGCAAAATCAAGAGAATAAAAAGCCTAGCAAAAATGAAGAGAACTGGAAAAGGAAAGAAGCTTAGCAAAGGAAAGAAAGTTCAAAAAGAGGTAGAGGAAGCTGTTGAGCAAGAAAGGGCTCAAGGGACTGACAAAGGAAAGATGATTGCTGAAGAACAAGCTGACAGTGAAGAAACCCAATCAGATCCCATCTACAAAGACATTGATGAGTATGCTGGTGAAAAGGAAGAAAGCCATGACACTGATAGTGATGAAAATGTGAGAAGAGATATTGCTGAGTCATTGATGGAAGTGAGAACAGCTAAGGTTGGACAGTCATCTGGGATAGCTATGGAAGCCTCCCCTCTGACAGCTAAGGTTGCCTCAATTGCTGAAACCCCATCTAAGGTAATCTCCACCCCTTCTCTTGCACTCAATACATTCTCTAGGAAGAGAAAATCTGATAAAGATGCTCCCCCATCTAAAAAGTTGAAGCCAACTGTTAGGACCTAACTTTGATCAATGTCTTAGTTAGTTGGTTTTGATAAAGGAATATATATATAGAACAGGGTTTATATCAAAAGAGGAAGACTGTCAGTCATGATCCTTTACACTGACAGCTATGTTCATGACTGACCAAATCAAACTTCATTTTCATTCCTCAGTGTATCTGACAGCTATGAGTTTGATAGTTATGATTCTGTCATATACAATGATTACAATCAATCAAAAAAACATGAATCATATTCACTCTCTAAGTCATCAAGATCATCAAGTGCATCTCAGCCCTTATTAGAGATCTTCTCTGATAGCTAAGCCTTGCTATGATCTAACAGCTATGACTTCAGTCCTCAGACAGCCATCTATTTGTCTCATACTCTGCTGCCACAATCTCAACCAAGATGGATCATGTATCTTCACAGCTATCAAAGTGACCATTGAAGACCATTGAAGACCTTCTGGAAGCTCCCAGCTCATGCCAACTCATGAAGACCTGCAAGTGGACAAGTGGGGCAAAGACCAGTCAAAGACTCTTTAATGTATCTACAACTGTCATATTCCAACGGCTACATTGAAGGCTATAAATAGAGGAGTTCTCTCCTCTATTCAGATACCCCCTTGAAAAATACTCTTTTTCAATCCAAAGCCTTTCCCTTACACCCACACACACCTCCTGTAATCCACACACACTCTCACCAATCCCTACCCTTAAAACCCTGTCTCAAACCAAAACCTTCACCCCTAAACCTCTGCTTCAACAACAAACAACCCTAGTGTGTTAATTCACAAATCCCAAAATCCTAAGACTGTACTTTAGGTGTAGAATTAGTTTGTAATCACTCAAGACTGTACTTTGAGTGTATTAGTTGGTTTGTAAAATCTTGAAACTGTACTTCAAGTTGTAAAAACACTTAAGACTGTACTTTAAGTGTATCCCTAGTTGACTGTACTAATTAGGAAGAGGAAGTTCAAGGAACTTGCCTGAATCAATCATTTGTAATTTTTGTTGATTAAAGATTATAATAAAATTGATCTCACTTGTCATGATTGACAGTGGGGGTGGATGTAGGAGGAGTGAACTCTGAACCACTTTAAATTCTCTGTGTTATTACATTTTTGCAATCACATTCACACACTTGCATTATTTCTTTGTGTTTTCCTTGTCCTATCATTATTTTAAGCCTCTCTTATTCATTGCACAATTCAACTATCATCGACGGCTAAGCCAAACCATAGGCTGTCGATCATCTCGCATTTCAACAAAGGGCCTTTCAATTGGTATCAGAGCTTGTCTTCACATTCAAAAGTCTAACAACTTGTGAAGGATCCTCTTCAAACCCACCATGCCTCAACCAAGGAGAAATAATGAGAAAGACATCCCACACATTGATGACTGTTGATCTTTTGAGATCTATGCTTCAAAAATAAAAACATACCTTGATGCAAACAGTATATGGAATTGGTATGTTCTAGAGAATGAAGTGTCCTACCCAACTCAAATCTGTACTGATAGAGGACCTAGTAAGATCAAATCCCCGAAACATGGTCGAAGGCTGAAAAGCAATTGATAAGTGCAAACTTGAAAGTCAAGAACATTCTTCAAAAGAGTGTAAATGACTCACTAGCACAAGAAATTGCTAAGGAACCAAATGCCGTAACAGATGGGCTCTTATTCAAACTAAGTTCACTAAACACTCCAGTGGTAGGACACAAAACTTGTATAACTTGCTTAGGCAATTAGACAACTTCAAGTTCTACCCTGGAGAAAAGGTGAGTCTTTGCTCGCCAAGGTTTGAGAACCTTGTTAGATCAATTGCTGACCATGGAAAAACCTTTGAACAACAAGATCTCTGCCTCAAGATATACTCAAATCTTCCTCAAGAATATGAAAAGGTAGCATTACCTATTAGAGAAGGATCTGAATGGAGCACCATGACAGTTGAACAGTATTTTGGAAAGCTTGAAGCTTATGAATTGGAAGGTATGATAAAGATTCAACCAGTTCCCTCCATTTCACAAACCTTAGCTTTAACTGCTCAAGAAATTGTCCACAAGCCAATCACTCACCAAGACATTGAGACCATTGTCAACAATGCACTTCAAAAAATAAACATCAGCTCCAAACCTGTCAGTAAACAGATCTCCCAAGAAGACATTCCAAGTCTCATTTCCATGGCTGTTAGAAATGCCATGAAATTTCAAAAGAAATCTTTTGACAAAAAATACAATCCCTCCACATCTAATGCTCAACAAGACAGTTTCAAGAAGACAATTGATTGCTTCAACTGTGGAAAGCAAGGACATTACTCATCTGATTGTCCTGAACCAAGGAAACCTAGGGACAATCAGACAGCTAAGAAGATGACCTACTCACAAGAAATCATTCACCGTTCCAAGTGCAACTGCTTCAATTGCTCCAAAAATAAACATGACAAAAACAAAGAGCAAGTCATGATAGCTGACTCATCAAAATTCAGTGATGAAGAGTATGTGTCAAGTGATGATTCTGACAATGAAGGAGAAGAAGCCATGATATGCCTTATAGCTGAAGATGAGGAAGAATCAGACAATGAGGAAGAAATGGAAGCACTTGCTGCTGCTGATGAACTAAAAGAGGTACATGATTTTAACTCCTTAAATATTGATGGTTTTAAACAATTAGTTTGCACCCTTTTAATTCAAACCAAAAAACAAAAAACTAGCTTTGCTTCACTGGTCAATGAGAATCTTTCCCAATCCTCAACCATTGATACCCTCACAAAAAACCATTTCTGAGCTTGAGAAAGCATGCCAAGGGCTAAGAGATCAATGCATCATGCTTGAAAAACAAAACATGGATCTGACAGCTGAGACATCAAGTAATCATGAAAATTGTCAAAAACTCAGTAATCTTGAAAAAGAAAATGATGCTCTTAAAAAGAAAATAGATTCATGGAACATGTCAAGCAAAGCATTATCACTTTTCACCTACACCCAAAGGCGTCCCAGTGACAAAACAGGGATTGGTGCTGATGATCCTACTCAAAAGGTGTACACTCCTCCCACTGGTGAAAGGGCCATTGAAAAAATGGTTCTAGAAAACCTAAGCTCTGGCAGCTATCAAACTCAAACCTACCCTGTTCAAACCAAAGGAAAATCAAAAGAAACCTTGGGTGGTCCTAGTCAACCAAAGGAAGGACCAAGTAAAATTCAAGGAAGCAAGTATATTTGGGTTCAAAAAGGAGCCAATATACAGGAAGAAGTCAAGCTGCAAGAATGTGCTAGTCAGTCAAGTCCTGTCAGACAGCCAAGGGTTGACAGACGGCCAAGGCATGACGGCAGACCAAGGCTGACAGACAACCAAAATCTTCCAAACAACAAAGAACCCCAAGGCAACAAAGATTCTATAACAAACATAGATACACCAAACAACAAAAACCTCAATGGCAATACTCAAATGGTAGAAGCCATGCAAGTCAAAATGACTCTCCCAGATCATCCTCTTCAAATAGCTTTCAGTTTCAACCCCAATACAACAATCCAAACCACTTCTTCAATCCATCCCAATCCACTGTTCTTACACCTTACATGATACAAATCATGTCATATTATCATACCCTAAACCAGTTCTTCAACAAGGGACCAATGAACAAAGCTAGGGTTCCAAAGAAAAACTAATCTTTTGGACCCAAAAGAATAAATAGGGGTACCATAAAATTTACTTTCTGTTTTGCAGGTACCTAGGAAAGGACTTTGGTATTTAGATAGTGGTTGTAGTAGACATATGACCTTCAATAAAGACTGGCTGCAACAATATTCCCCTAAAAATGGTCCAAATGTTACCTTTGGTGACAATTCCCAAGCTAAGGTCAAAGGATCAGGAAATCTTATTACAAAAGATATCATTTTTACAAATGTGTCTTATGTAGAGGGTCTCAAATACAATTTGATCAGCATAAGTCAAATCTGTGATAAGGGATATCATGTTGTTTGCACTAAGGATAAATGCACTGTTAAGGATAAAAACAATAATGTCATTCTAACTGGATCAAGAAAAGGAAATCTCTACTGCTTGAACTTAGAGATTGTGGAATCCTCAAATGCTCATTTGCCTTACGTCTTTCAATCAATACCGATATGTCATGGCTATGGCACAAAAGATTGGCTCACCTCAATCACAAAACCATCTCCAAGCTTGCAAATTCTAATCTAGTCGAGAGGTCTACCAAAAGATCCCATTCAAGAAGGATAAACTTTGCAAAGCATGCCAATGTGGGAAGCAAAAGAAATCTTCATTCAAACCCAAGACCAAGTTGGACACCTCAAGACCTATTGAACCGCTTCATATGGATCTTTTTGGACCCATAAGAACTAGATCTATAGGAGGAAAAAGATACTCCCTTGTTGTTGTTGATGATTACACAAGATTCACTTGGATCATTCTTCTTGAATTCAAAAGTGACACCCTTAGCTATCTGATAAAACTGTTCAATAAAATTCAAAATCAAAAAGGGACATCCATCATCAAGATCAGATCTGACCATGGGAAGGAATTTGAGAACACAGGAGTAGAAGAATATTGTGATTCCAAAGGCATAGATCACAATTTTTCAGCCCCAAGAACTCCCCAACAAAATGGTGTTGCTGAAAGGAAGAACAGGACAATTTTTGAGGGCAAAGAAGAACAATGCTTTGTCGAACACAATCTCCCAAAGTATTTTTGGGGTGAAAGCATTACTCTGCTTGTGTATGTTCAAAACAAAATTCTAATCAACAAATTCCACAAGAAGACTCCATATGACCTATGGAATGACAAAGTTCCTACCATTTCCTACTTTCACAGTTTTGGAAATAGATGCTTCATTCACAACAATGGCAAGAACAATTTGGACAAATTTGACTCCAAAAGTGATGAAGGAATATTTCTTGGATACTCTAACACAAGCAAAGCTTATAGAGTTTACAACAAAAGAAGACTTGTTGTGGAAGAATCAATTCATGTTGACTTTGATGAAAACAATGATCAAAGTGTAACTGAGTTGTGTGATTTTGATGAAGGTTTGGGAAACCTAGATAATCTTCTGAAGCATCTCCCATTCTTGATTCAATCGTTCTCAATCATGAACAAGATTCATCAAATCTTCCATACATGGTTCCAAGAAACTCATCTCGATGCCCATCCCGTGCTGCATGTACCATGAACCATCTCTCTCTCATCAACAACCAATCCACCCAACCAAGTCAACAAAGAATCTCTCCCACTTCCAATCCAATTGATGAGGAAGAAAATATTCAAATAAATGGTCATCCCTTGACTAACCTTCCTCAAAATTTTCCCTTAGCTGACAGCCAACCCTTAGCTGACAGCCATCCCAATTCCTCATGTAATCCATCTTCTAGCCACCTTCCATCTCCATCCAATAATCCTCTTTCTCCTCCCAAAACCAATGCTGAAACTACCATTACCCACATCATTCCACCCAATAAAGATCTTTACATCAGCCTTCAAATTGATAAAACCCCGCCGGACATAACATCCCTTTTCTCATGAGTGCATTCATATCCCAAGTGGAACCAAAGAAAATAAATGAAGCACTCCAAGATGCTGACTGGATTGAAGCCATGGAAGAAGAACTAGAGCAGTTTGAAAGAAACAAAGTGTGGCAACTTGTTCCTAAACCAAGAAACCAAACTGTCATTGGAACAAGATGGGTTTTTAGAAATAAGATGAATGAATAAGGTGTTGTAGTAAGAAACAAAGCTAGACTGGTTGCCCAAGGATATAGACAAGAAGAAGGTATTGACTATGATGAGACCTTTGCACCTGTTGCAAGACTTGAAGCTATAATGCTATTCCTTGCCTATGCTTCATTCAAGAAGATGAAAATATTCCAGATGGATGTCAAGAGTGCATTTCTAAATAGAGTTTTAAATGAAAAGGTGTTTGTATCTCAACCCCCTAGATTTGAGCACCCAAAGTTTCCTGATCATGTATTCAAACAGAACAAAGCATTGTATGGGCTTAAACAAGCACCAAGAGCTTGGTATGATACCCTATCTAGATATCTCCTTGGCAAAGGATTTACCAAGGGCCATATTCATAATACTTTGTTTATCAAAAAATATGAAGATGATCAGTTACTCATCCAAGTCTATGTTGATGACATCATCTTTGGCTCATCAAATGAGGACTTATGCACTGAATTTGGAGATATTATGAAGGATCAGTTTGAAATGAGCATGATTGGTGAGCTCACCTTCTTCTTAGGACTCCAAGTCAAGCAAATGAAGGAAGGAATCTTCATCAACCAAGCTAAATACACAAGGGATATGATCAAGAAGTTTGACATGCAAACTGCTTCCCCTGCCAAAACACCCTTGTCAACCACAACCAAACTCCATGCTCATCTAGATGGTCAAAGTGTAAATCCAACACTTTACAGAAGCTACATTGGATCTCTTCTTTATGTAACAGCTTCAAGACCTGACATTAAGTTTACTGTATGTCTTTGTGCTAGATTTCAAGCTAATCCCAAGGAATCTCATCTCTCTGCTGTCAAGAGAATTCTAAGATATCTCAAAGGAACACCTGATTTTGGCTTGTGGTATCCCACTGAATCCCCATTCTCTCTAATTGGATTCACTGATTCTGACTATGCTGGATGTAATCTAGATAGAAAATCCACAAGTGGTGGATGCCGGTTATTGGCTCAAGAATCATTTCATGGTCAAGCAAAAAGCAAACCTCGCAGCCACTTCAACAAATGAGGCCGAGTATATTGTCAGCAGGCTTGTGTTGTTCACAAATTCTCTATCTTAAAAGTCAACTTCAAGACTTTGGAATTGAATTATCCAACATTCCCATCTTACGTGACAACTCAAGTACTATTGCCATGACAGAGAAAACCACGTCCAACATTCAAAAACAAAGCATATTGAGGTCAGACATCATTTCATCAGGGATCATGTTGAAAAAGGGAATATCAACCTTGCAAAAGTTTGCACTGAGGATAATGTCTCTGATATTCTCACAAAAGCCATGGATGAAAAAAGGTTTGAGACATTAAGAGCCATGCTTGGTATGTTAAATATGCCAAAATAAAAGGTTGTTCTTCATAAATAAAAAGAGGCATACATACCGGGTAATCTTTGTCACAATGTTGCCCGACGGCCTATTCCCTCATAAACATTCCTGATAGCTATCCACTGATAGCTATCTTTCCAAAACCCATGAAAACCAAAAACAACAACAAAAACTTACAACAAAAACATTCAACATCCCTTGAAATCCCTCTCTCTCATCTTCATTCACCCAAAAAAAACTTCCTCCAAACCATACAATCTTCAAAACCAGCTCTCCTCTTCAAACCTTCACCTTAGCCATCCAGGACATTCTTTGGAAATGTCACGCCTCTCCAGATCCTCCTCCAAAGACTCTCATTCCTTCATTCCTAGCCTCTGAGTTGATTGTAAGGTCTGTTGATACCTTTGCAACCATATTGGGTGCCTCTCCAAGAAAGGATCAATGGAAGTGACTGAATATTGAAGAGAAGGACTTGCTCTCCTTGGCCACCACTCTTCAACTGCATCATATGGGTGAAGCAAACCCTCCATTGGAGTCACAAAGCTAAAATCTCCGAAAAAGAACCATTCCCGCAACCGCAAAGGTTGACCAACACTTGACTCCACTCTCTCCACGCAGGAACTCTAGCGGGGGCTAAAGCAACCTATAACCTTGGTTGAATAGGTATGAAATTGTTGAAGAAGGAGAGATATGCACTCCAAAGCAAAGTTATCTCCTCTCCCTCCAACAATCCAACTCCCGGAGAGAGTGAATCCTACTCACAGTGAGTATACGGCTTCTCGGGCTTAACCTTTTTCTTGATGGCTAAGCTCCTTTCCATAGGTTCGAGCCCTATCTTGCTTAACCAATTCCCCCAATGTATAAACCCTCTCCACCATATTTTTTCCCTTACTCGGGCTCACCCCGATCAACCTTGATAGTCTTTCCAAAGAGCCTTATTCCCTCTCCCTCTCTCTTGTCAATTTTCTCTCGACAGCCTATCTCATTAACACCATAGTCCTGATCTTCTCTCACTCTCTTGTTCTTACCTTTGTCTCTCACTCCCTCTGAACTTTCAATTACATTGAAGGACTCTCTCTCTATCTCCATTTCATCTCCACTCAAATCATCCTCACAATTCTTCCCAAAAACCAACCTTTTTGCTGTTTGAGCCATATTTTTTGGATTAAACTTTGAGGAAAGTCTACCCATTTGTGTTTGTAAAACAATCTGAATAATTTTCCTACGAAATTGTCATTGTTTTATAGGCAAGTTTCACCTAGCTATCTCATGACCATCATCATTCAAACTAGACTTAACTGTCGAGTTTTCTTTCAACTGACTAGGTTAAAGCAACTTTTATGTGATTTGATCGTGTTAATTGCTCACAATTGTCACTTCCTTTGCCGTCTCTTCCCCTGCAAAGCTTCTTGAAAAATAGAATGTTCTTCTTGTGTTTTGTGGGAATTAATGTCTCAACGTGGGGAAGGGTAAAAACCACTGTTCATATGAACAGTTACTTAACTTTGAAACCCCCAATGCTCATTAAAACCCACGTTCCACTCATCATTTGTCTCTCTCTCTCTTTCGCAATCACCAAAATTCCTATTTCATTAACCCTCAGTTTAAAATTCATCCCTTTCCCTCTCTAATACAACATCGTATTCCTTCAACCCTAATTCCTTTCACTACAAGAAAACTGGTCTTTCGCGATTGCTTTTGGCGATGGCAAAAAAAGCAGTCACGTTTGAGTATATAAGGAGACGGCCTTTGTGACTGCATTTAGTGCAGTCACAGTAGGCTAGCGTGATGGCAAAGCAGTCACAGATGCCATCACATTATATGTTTTTCCCTCTAGCGCCAACAACGTAGTCCAGACGAGAATGAGAAATTCTAATTTTTATCAAAGGCGATGACTTTAGCAATCGCGTTTTACAAAAATATTAAATTTAATAATTTTAAAATTGAATTTTTAATTTTTTTTAAAGGTGACTACCTTTGCCGTCACAGAATATAGGTAATATAAAAAAAAATATTAAATTAACCATTTAGAAAACCATTTACTTTCCTCTCTCTCTCTCTCTCATTCCAAAACCCTTCTTTTCCTCTCTCATTCATTCACATCCACGGTTCCGCTTCGTCTTCGTCTTCCTTCAGCGCCGCCGATCTAGGGTTCCTGCCGCTCCATCCTTGCAGACGGCGAACGGTAAGCTCCTCCCTCAATTGTTTCCTTCTCCGTTCCTCCCCTCTATCTCCGTCTCCCTCCACTCTATCTCCCGTTGTCGCCGGCGAAGCCCTAATTTACTACCATCTTTGTTGCAGCTTCTAGCCCTAGTTGTCGTCTCCGGTGGTTGGGGTTGCACCTCATCGCTCGTTTGCGCTCTCTCGACTCCGATGTTCTGCCGTCAAAATGTCGAACCAGGTAGGAGGAGAGAATACCGCCGCCGCCGCTATTGTGTGGTTCAAGCAGGACCTTCGACTTGACGATCACCCTGGTCTCGTTGCCGCTTGCCGACATCCTACTGCTATTCCTCTATACGTCTTCGACCTCCGCATTCTTTCCCGTCAGTCTCTTCGCTCTCTCTCAATTTTTCACTTCTGCTATCTTTTAGTATGTCATTGCATTATATGAATTGTTGCTGCTTTTCAACTATGGCCCTTTATCTATGGATCTTTATTTCAAACTAGCCAGACATGAAAAGGAATCAATTTTCATTTTCATTGTTAAATGTTACCCCCTCCATTGTACCAAAATGATCATATACACTTGGAATGACTTAGTATACCCATTAAGAATATTTTTCTATTAAAAAAAGTGCATAAAAGTCATCCAGCTGAAAGTGAATACTCATCATTTAGTGATGGAGATGGAGGGAGAAATAGAAAGGTGAGGACGGAATTTTAGCCTTATTGTCTGAAGGAGTGAATTTTAGCACTTTGGGATCTCCTACGGGACACACACTTGTGCAATTTAGAATATGCGGTGGAAATATGTTTATGGGGTGTGTTGGAATATTCTCTGCAAATTATTTATCTGTGTAAATTATTTATTGGTGTCTATAAAGATCCTCTTCTACTTTGATCTAGCTAAAGTTATCACTGGAACTAGTGTTGGTTGCGAATACCTCCTCATAATCACAATAGATACATACTCCCTCCGTCACGCTTGAAATTACACACTTTGGGTTGGGCACTGAAATTCTGTAAAAAGTTAAGTTTTTTCTTTATATACTTCCGTTTCTTTTAAATCCGTTAAGTTTTCATTTCTTTAAAAATTCATACCTATTTTTCTATAACTTTTTGCAAAAAATATTAGTCTTAAAAACTATTTAAAATAGTTTTTTATTTATCCAAAAAAAAAAAAAAAAAAAAACAGGTTCATATACGGTTACATATTTAATGTAAATCGTTAAATATTTAATCGTTTTTCAAAAAGTGTTAAAAACTTAACTTTTTATTCAAAAAACTATTAAAAAGTTATTTTCTTTTAACTTTAGATAAAAATCTGACATTCTTGAAAAAATAAACACATAAAAAAATAATTAACCGTTTATTAACCGGGTTAACCGGGTTAACCGGATTAACCGTTAACCGGTTAACCGTAACCGTGACTTAACGGTTAACGGTTAAGTCCGGTTAATGATTTTAACCTTCGTTAACCGCCGGTTATTAACCGGTTAACCGCGGTTAATTAACCGTGGTCACGTCTAGAGTAGGTGTTGTGTATGAAAAGTGAGGTAGGGAATAGTAAATGGAAAATTGGTGTGAGCGTGAAAGTGGGTCCCATTAATTAAAAAATAATTATTAACTTTCCCAAAAAGGAAGTGTGTAGTTTCAAATGCAACCTTTTGGGTAAAATGTGTAATTTCAATCAGGACGGAGGGAGTACATATTTTTGTGATAATTGTTTCATACCTCCAATAACCTTTTATGGATTTGGAGACGTAAGGTATTGAAAGTTTTGCTAAGTTGATCAACTTATTCATATATTGGCTGAAGATCATAGGTTGACTAGTATAGTAGATACATTATAAATTTGAGGAAAACACAACAAAGAAGCGATGCAATCTTTGCATGCTAAGGTTTCTATGACTTTAGAGCCTAAGCTGTTGCTACGGTTTTAGCTGGAATTTATAACAGCGAGGAGTTCTTGTTAGGAACTTGCTCCATAAGGTTAGTGATAGAATATATTGGAAGCTTATTGTGTCTGAAGATATCAGCATGTCTTTCCATTCTTTATATAACTTGAAGGATATCTTGTCCGTCTCATGTAAATTCTTCTCTTTTATCTAATATATTTCTTTTCCTATCAAAAAAAGAAAAAAGATGTTGCTGAGCTTATGTGTAGAAAGAAGAAAAATATAATGAATTCAACTTTGTTGATAACTTGATCTTTATCATAAATACTGCAGATTATACGGAAGAAATGCTTGAGCTTGTCCTCTTTGCTTTGAATGATTTAAGAAAGACATTGAAGGATCAGTGTTCCGATCTGATGGTTAGGTTTGGAAGTGCAGAAGCTGTGATACAAGATCTCATAATAGAGGTTGTTAAAATAACATTTGCTTAATGTGATATATAATTGGTCAGGCCTGAGGGAGCTTGAAATGTTTATCAGCTCATAATGTTACATTCGTCACCTAGGGCTGAAACAGGTCAAGGCTGTCAGTGTATATGCAGAAGAAGAGGTGGAATACAACTTTCGGACAGTGATGAATATTGTTGAAGAGACCTTAGCAACAGTACTTCTCGAGGAGAAACACCCCAGGATTATTCCGTGGAGTACTGCAATTTTTGATGTTAAGGTACTTTTTTCTGTCTCCATTTTCCATTAACTCCTTTCAAATGTACCTCTACTCAAGTGCAATTTCCAAATCCGTCATGTGTGACAGTGCTTTCTGATCTGTTTCATAGAGCTTGAAGGACTTGCCAGCATCTTTTGAGGAGTTTGAGAGATTAAATTTACCAGTAATATCACCTCTTTTACCCTACAAACTACCTGCTTTAAAGTTGGACTTGGCCAGGGGTAAGCTACTTTTCATTGTCTTTTTGCTTTATGACCCTTGATGTTCTTATCTTAAGTGTATTTAAAAGTTTCATAAGGTTTATGGCTTGTGCTTGTCATGATCACACAGTACATTGATGCAATATTCATGAATCAGGTTCTATTCCCACAATGGATGATTTGAAGAAATTTATGAACAAGAATCCAGGAAAGTTGATAGATACTTGGACCTCAATCAAGAGCATTCCAGCTGAAGATGTACTGTGGAGCGATAGGCTTGCTGTTTCAAGCAATCTGAGTAAAGGTTTGGGCTTGACAAAGGCTAGAGAGAGAAATCAAAGCGACTTGAATTATTCGCTCACTCGAAGAAAGAGAATTCAAAATTCTGCATTTTTAGGGCAACAGGGGAGTTCAGTTGGAGGTGGAACCAGTGCAGTTATGAATGCGCTGGCAGCATATTTGAGATATTTGGAGGGCACCGCTCGAGATGATTGGCAGGAGTATGTTGACTCCTCAAATGAAACTGTCTATATTTTTTTCATTTCATATCGGTACATCCAATTTTGCAATGTCTAGTCTCGAGGAGCCTCTTCGTCTGATGCTAGCACAGTAGGCTGATGTATTTTCTTGACAAACCTAGTTTCTAGGAACAAGTGTAAGTTGATTGTTTTTTTTTAGATTAACTTGGTAGGATGATACATTTTCTTGATAAATCTAGTAGGTTGATTATTTTTTGGATTTTGTAACGATGATTATGATTCATAATACAGTGTTAGATGCAATAAATTTTTTAATTTTCATGTTATGCTAATCAACTTTTCTTTAATTTTTATTCAATTATTAATTATAAATAGGGCCAGTGAAATGGAAAAAAAAATTTTAAGTACCTAAGGCGATTGCATTTGCCGTCTCTTTTTTCAAAACCTAAGGCGATTGCATTTGCCGTCTCCTTTGCTGAGCTAAGGCGATTGCAAATGTAATTAAAATAATTAAATAAATAAAATTTAAAAAAACTCTTACGCGATGGCAAAAGCAATCGCGAAAAATAATTGACAAAGGCGACGGCTTTTTTCAGTCACCTTATCTTTTCGCGACAAGGCTTTACACGATTGACATTGCGACGGCTTTTCCCGTCGCGTTAGCCTTCCGCGACGGCTTTAAGGGTTTACGCGACGGCTTTTGGCCGTCGCGAAAGACCAGTTTTCTTGTAGTGTTTAACCATCAATGGCAGACCCCAAAGCTATTTACCTAGATGCTCATGGTTATTTCATCAAACCTAACTTCTATGAGACTGAAGTTGGAATACTCATCCAAGAACTTCTTGAGGTAAATGAATTAATTGATTTCATGGGAGCTAGACCTCCAATTTATGAAGAACTGTGCAGAGAGATTTATTTGGTGGGCAACAGAAACGGAGAGAACAACTCAATAACTGCCACCATAGATAATTTAAAGATTACCATTACTCAAGAAATGGTCAGTAAGGTCTATGGGATCCCAAACAAAGAAGATGCTGTGAAAAACATATGGGATAGAGGGTCAGACAGATTGAAGACAGTTTATGAGAAATTTCTTGGTATTAAGGTCCCTGACTTCAAGGCTGTTCAAGACAAAGCAATGGTGAAAAACAAAGATGATATCTTCAAGTCAACCCTGATTGATGTGGTCAACAAAGCCATTGATGGCAAGCAATCCTCATTTGATCAAATGGGATCAAATGAATGGAAGCAAATGCTGAGCTTGATGACCAAGGACACAAACTGGTGCATTGTCTTTCTCCACAACTTTCAACTGGCAGTCTCAACCTCTACTCTCAAGTTCAAAAAACAAGGTGGGAAGATGAACAACTTCAGGTTTATGAGTGGAATTCTTGATGTTCTAATCCCTAAGCTCAAAACTCCTCTACCCAAGAAGTGGCCAAGACGTGAAGGCACATCGGAAGCAAGGTGTTTCAATGAAAGAACCTTTTCATTGAAACAAAAGAAAGGAATTGCTATGAAAGCTGGAGATATGAGCCTTGAAAGTTTCAAAGAAGCCCAAGAGAATATGCTTGAAGAAACAAGAATAAAGATTGAACATTGGAAGGAGTTGATTGCATTGGCTACAAGTAGGAGAATAAAAAGGGGAGTGAAGACCAATGTCAAGAAAACAGGGGTGTTAAAGAAGACTGTGGTATCTCCTAGCAAAAAGGGCAAAAGCAAGGATGGTCAAATGACTGACAGTGATAAAACCTTGTCTGATAGCCATAGAGAGGATGTTGAAGAAAGAAGTGCTGTTGATAGCCATAGAGATGTCACCATGGATTAAACTCATGCTGATGATGCTGATGTAGATCCTCAAGAACTCCAGGCAGCTATTAAATTATCAAAATCACAGCATAAAGGAAAGCAACCTCTGACAGCTATCCCCTCCAGGCAGACAGCTACCAGATCCAAGGTACAATCTTCTTTATCCATTCCTTCCAAAACCTTGCCAAAGAAAAGAAAACTTGAAAAGAAAGCTTCCAAGGCCAAGAAAACCAAAATAAATACCCCTTCCCTTTCTCCAAAATCCACTACTGTCAGCCCAAGAATGGACAAGTCATCAACACCTAGCTCAGGTCACCAGTCAGCCATTGAAGCCATCCTTAACCTTAAGGAACAATCTGAGAATCAACCTTTAAGGGGGAACACTGATGAAAACATCCCCTCTACCCAACCTGAACAGCTAGCCAAGATCTTAAGAGCCATTGATGCTATTGAGTTGGATGGGAACCTTGATAGTGAGAAGGCTGCTCTCATTTATCTTGAGGATGTTCTCAGTAAAGAGGAGACTATGATGGCTATTGATGAACTCAAGTCTCAGTTCAATCTCAACCAGATCAATCCATTGTGCCCATGAAAAACAAGAGAACAAGGAACAAGAAGAAGCATTTGTGGGGCACAATGAGAATCAGAAATGATCAGATACCCCTTACAAGAGCTCAACTGAAATCAAAGGAAGATAAGTTCTTCAAGTATGATGAGAGGATGTCCTGGGAATGGAACAATGAGTTCTACTACAGAGGAGTGGAGCCAGATATGAGAAGAGAATTGGAGGAAGAAAGAAATCTGATTATTTCAAATCGTGCAAGAAAGAGAAGAGTTCTATGATCAACTGGCTGATGATTGAAGTGTAGTTTTATGGAACAATTTTTTGGTTTGTTAAAACAATATGTTTTGATTGGCTCAGTTTTTATGACTGTAATCTGTGAACCTTTTCATCTTGAGATTAAATTCATGTATTTCAATCTCATTCTGGTTGCTTGTGCTTGCTATGAATCCTTGTATTATTTCTTCTCTTATTATTTATCTTATCAAATGTGAAAGCATGTTCTAAAATAGATCTTCCTTTACCAAAAAGGGGGAAATTTTTAGGACCTAACTTTGATCAATGTCTTAGTTAGTTTATTTTGATAAAGGAATATATATATATATAACAGGGTTTATATCAAAAGAGGAAGACTGTCAGTCATGATCCTTTACTCTGACAGCTATGTTCATAACTGACCAAATCAAACTTCATTTTCATTCCTCAGTGTATCTGACAGCTATGAGTTTGATAGTTATGATTCTGTCATATACAATGATTACAATCAATCAAAAAACATGAATCATATTCACTCTCTAAGTCATCAAGATCATCAAGTGCATCTCACTCTTATTAGAGATCTTCTTTGATAGCTAAGCCTTGCTATGATCTAACAAATGACTTCGCCTCCGCATACCATCTCTTTGTCTCATACTCTGCTGCCACAATCTCAACCAAGATGGATCATGTATCTTCACAGCTATCAAAGTGACAATTGAAGACCATTGAAGACCTTCTGGAAGCTCCCAGCTCATGCAAACTCATGAAGACCTGCAAGTGGACAAGTGGGGCAAAGACCAGTCAAAGACTCTTTAATGTAGCTACAACTGTCATATTCCAACGGCTACATTGAAGGCTATAAATAGAGGAGTTCTCTCCTCTATTCAGATACCCCCTTGAAAAATACTCTTTTTCAATCCAAAGCCTTTCCCTTACACCCACACACACCTCCTGTAATCCACACATACTCTCACCAATCCTTACCCTTCAAACCCTGTATCAAACCAAAACCTTCACCCCTAAACCTCTGCTTCAACAACAAACAACCCTAGTGTGTTAATTCACAAATCCCAAAATCCTAAGACTGTACTTTAGGTGTAGAATTAGTTTGTAATCACTCAAGACTGTACTTTGAGTGTATTAGTTGGTTTGTAAAATCTTGAAACTGTACTTCAAGATGTAAAAACACTTAAGACTGTACTTTAAGTGTATCCTTAGTTGACAGTACTAATTGGGAAGAGGAAGTTCAAGGAACTTGCCTGAATCAATCATTTGTAATTTTTGTTGATTAAAGATTATAATAAAATTGATCTCACTTGTCAAGATTGACAGTGGGGGTGGATGTAGGAGGAGTGAACTCTGAACCACTTTAAATTCTCTGTGTTATTACATTTTTGCAATCACATTCACACACTTGCATTATTTCTTTGTGTTCCTTGTCCTATCATTATTTTAAGCCTCTTTTATTCCGCTGCACAATTCAACTATCATCTGACAGCTAAGCCAAACCATAGCTGTCTGATCATCTGCATTTCAACAAAGGGCCTTTCACCAACCACTCCTCAACCCTCTTCATCTAAAGACCAATCCAGTTCACCACATGACTCTGTGGCTCAAGGCATCCTCAACCTCAATCCCTTAAACATTAGCCCAAATGAGCCTAGTGTTGAAAAAGAAAGGGGGAATAGTCCTAGCTCTGAAAAAGATGAGCCTCAGTTAAGGGGGAACAACAATCCTCCTTCCCCCATCCTGACAGCTATGCCATTGTCTAGTCTGCATCACCCATTTCAAGCCCCTCAGATCCTTCCCCCATTCCTGAAAACATCTTCAAAGCTTCTGAAGGACTGACTTTAGAAGATCCTAAGCATGTCCCTGTTGTTCTTTATTATTTAAGATCTCTGTTAACAGAGGAAGATGTTCAAAAAGCCATGGAGTTAATCAAAACCAGAGATATGGCTAAGAAAGCTAGCATGTCTGAACCTGAACCTCACTCTGAACCTGAACCTCAATCCAAACCTGATGAACCTGTTCAAACTCAAGAACCTCCTATTGATACCCAAGATTCTGAAACCCAACCTGAACCTATAACACAAGATTCACCTACCCCTGAGTTTGACATTCTTCCAACTTGTGAACCTTGGATTCTAGATTGTGACATTGATTTTTCCTTACCCTCCATCATGGATGTCCACCAAAGATTGAAGAAGATTACCCATTTTCCTGAGATTGCCAATCCTAACTTAATCCCCAACCCTTGGCTGTTGAGCAAAAACTCCATCATGATCCATGCAAGAAATAGGTGTGGTCTCATTATGTTTGCCCATGAGGAATGGAAAAGATATAGGATAGCTCTCCCAAACTCCTTCTTTCACAATGCCCCCAGATTGCCAAACTTCATGGACATTGGAACCATCATAGATTGGGAAATGCTGTTCTCCCAATTGTTGTCAAACAACATCAATGAACGCATCTACATGCCCTCATCCCTAGTCTATGCCCTCTGTATAGACCTTGCTAAAGAGATGTACTGGAGGATCCTTCTCAATAAAGCCAAAATCATGGCTGTCATTGCAAAGCCTAGCCTGACAGCTATCTTTCCTCCAACTTCTTCAGTTCCTCCTTCTTTCATCTCCCTAAACACCAGATCTCTCCAATCCAATCTTCCTCCAAACTTCAATCCTTCAACATTTGTGCCTCCATACCATGTGACCATCACAGACATGCAGAGATTTACAAAGTCAATGATAACCAAAATGAGACACATTTTGGAAGTCTCAACTGTTTCCAAATCTGAAAGAAAGGCCTCCAAAGGAAAAACCATTGAATCTGATGAAGAAGTTGTTAACCTGGGAAAGAGAGCCTCTGGTGCTGCTCCCAATGTCATTGTGTCAAGTGATGATGAAGATGATGCTCCTGTGATGAAACAGCATCAGATCACAACCTCTACTGTTCTCACTGTCACAACAGATCCACCTCTACATCAAGCTCAACAACCCATCTCTCTTCAAACAAACCCCTTCTTCTCTAACCTATTTGCAGGAACCAGAGGTCAAAGCTCAAAACCAAAGAAGACTCCCAAATGGGGCAATCTGAGACTAAGAGATGATGAAGAACCTCTCTCCAAGGCTGTTCTCAAAGAAAGGCAAGATCAATCCTTCACATATGATGATGAGATGAGCTGGGAATGGAACAATGAGATGTATTACAGAGGTGTTGATGACAAGATGAAGAGAGTGCTGCTAGCTGAAAGAGAAGAGATCCTTGCAGCAAGAAGAGAAAGAGATGAATTTTCTGATTAAGAAAATTTTATGTCTTTTATTTGGATAAGTACTTTTAATCCCTACCTTTTTGTTTCTGCTTTAAAAACAATGTTTATTTTGGATAATTTGTTTGTTGTAAAGATAAGTGAATAGTGTTTGTGTGTGAGATGTGTGTGTGTGTTGTGTGATAATACCAATTGAACACAAGGAATTTTAAGGTGGTTCAGAGTTCACTCCTCCTACGTCCACCCTCACTGTCAACCTTGACAAGTGAGATCAATCCACTTAAATCTACTTCCCGTTAAGATTTACAAAGGATTGTATAGGTAAGTTCCTTGAACTTCCTCTTCCTAATAAGTACGGTCTATTAGGGATTATGCTCTATATTAAGCAATTTACAATACCCACTTAAAGTCAGTCTTAAGTGGTTTTACAAATCAGTTTATACACCTGAGGTCAATTACAAGTGTCTCAATGTTGTTTTGATTGTTGGTTGCAGGTTGAGAAAGGTTGGAGGTAAGGTTGTAAGAGTTGTGTGTAAAGGGGTGATTTCTTCAGTCTTGGAGGAATCCTTTTATAGGCTTGAATATAGCCGTTGGAGGGGACAAGGAGACAAGGTAGTAAATGTGTGTTGGAGATGCATTTAGAGCCTTTGTTGACTGGAGAATAACAGCTGGAATCTGCAACCATTTGATGTGATCTTCATGGATATGAGTTGGCAACATTTGAGGGGAGAGATTGGGCAATGCACATTTTGATCTTCACAGGAATACTTCATTGCTGCTGATGTTGAAGATCATAGCTGTCAGAGGGTTGAAGCCTTTGCTGGTTGAGAACCTTAGCTGTCAGAGCTAGGTTCTTGTTCTAGAGGGTTTAGGCAATATGTAATGTTCTATATGTAAATAGATACATGCTCCATATGTAAATAGATTCATTAATGTATATGATTGGTTTAGATCATTGCAGTCTGGTTGAATCATAGCTGTCCAGTTGATTTATCAGATGTGCAAGGGCTCAGCTGTCAAAGTCATATGTTATCTTGGCTGTCAGATAACATATGATATATTTCTTTGTCAAAACCTTTTATAACTACGTGGCTTACATAGTTAGGTCCTAACACCCTTGAAGTGAACCCAAAATCTGGTTCTTTATTATTTTGGACAGCCCCATCAAACTCGTATTTTCAATAGTTTCTTGAACCAACAACCCACTCCACCAATAATGAACCTTAAGGATATATGAAGGGTTGTTTCCCGCATCACATATTACCGGAACTAAAGTTGGCGGAACCATATTTGATGCTAATAGAAATAGGCACACTTCTGCTGATTTACTAGAATATGCCAACCCAAGAAGGATTACAGTATTGCTCCATGCAACTGTTCACATAGTACTTTTCAACACCAGAGGTTAGTATATATGCTTCCTTCCATTTAGTATATTGCATGTACATGTATTTACATTTGTTAAAAACTTAACGGCTTTTTGTTTCCAACAGATAAGTCGAGACCTGTGGCTAATGGAGTGGTCTTCACAGACTCATTAGGGCGTCCACACAGAGCGTATCTAAGGGCTAACTCCAAGAGTGAAGTTATACTTTCTTCGGGAGCGTTAGGAAGCCCACAACTCTTGATGTTGAGCGGCTTGGGTCCTAAAAAACACCTTGAGTCCCTTAACATCAAAGTCGTTTTGGATAATCCTCAAGTTGGCCAAGGCATGCAAGATAACCCTATGAACAATGTCTTTATACCCTCTCCGATCCCCGCTGATGTTGATGCCATACTTCTTGCGGGTATTACTAGCCATGGAAACTACATTGAAGGGGGATGTGGCCTCAACATTGGAGGTGGAAGTCCAAGCGACTATGGAAACTATTCTTTCCAGGTATATATATATACATATTACTTCATTTCCAAAATTTTCATGCTTCTAGTAAATCATTGAATTCTCCTATTTTCATCAACTAATTTGATTATTTTCTTATTTCAGTATGGTGCATTCATACTGGAGAAGTTTGAAGGTCCGCAGTCATCTGGCCATCTAGTGCTTCGAAATCGCGACCCAAGTGACAACCCTGCAGTGACATTCAACTACTTCAAAGATCCAGTAGACTTAGAAAGATGTGTTCGTGGGGTTGAAACAATCTTACGAGTTGTTGAATCAGATGCGTTCTCAAACTACAGAGTTGCAAACCTCACCGGGCAAGACATTCTCAATATCACTGCACGTTTGCCACAAAACTTTCCGGTACATGAAAACACGTCTACATCTCTAGAACAATTCTGTAAGGATACAGTTAAGACTATGTGGCATTATCACGGAGGGTGCCAAGTTGGAAGAGTAGTTGATCATGATTATAAGGTTTTGGGTGTGGATTCTCTTCGAGTAGTTGATGGATCAACATTTAATTCCTCCCCTGGAACTAATCCTCAAGCCACTGTGATGATGCTTGGAAGGTATGTCGGAGTTAAAATATTAAGAGGAAGATCTTGAAGTGATATGATCAGTTCCACATATCGAGTTTCAATTGAAATATGTATACAAAACATAGAATTGATTTTTTTTTTTTTTTATGTTAACGAGTAGAAAATGACCTTCACATGGATCTAATGGATCATATGTTAAGGCCAAAATACTTGCATGTGTAATATGATTTGTTCAATCTTCTTTAATTTGTGAAATATATTTCCTTCATATTTATCTTTTTCTAACTAAATCATTTTTTGTAAAGTAAGTAGTTGTAATATTCTTCCAACTGCCTGATGCCGAAAAAGTAGAGAAGTCATCGGAGGTAACACAAGTGAACAAACAAGGGTTTATCGAACTCGATATTCAAAGGAATCCACCTAAAAATATGAGTCAAATCACCACCCAAAGGCACCCAACCTAAGGGATAAGATAACTAGAAGAAATCCATCTTCTAAAACAAAGTCAAAAGACTTAATCTTTTATATAAAACTCAACTCACTATATCCATTACAATTGCACTATAGGACTATTTATACTTAACTTGGAACATCCCTCCAAGTCTAGGAATACTAAAAATACTAAGTAGATAAACTATGAATTAATTATTTGATGATAAGATTGACTAGAAATATGAAAGATCAAAAGACTTGTCAAAATTCGGATGAATCTGTCCACCTGCACAACACTTAGTAAAATGATCATAACTTGATGTAGAAAACTCGGAATGATGATCCGTTTCTTGCGTATAAAACTAGACTCAATTATCTATCCAATGGTATATAATACTACTGCTGGAAATATATATTCAATTATCAGAATTCCCTTTAAGTGGACCCAAAATTCTGGTGTTTATTATTTTAGACTACAATATCAAACCGATCTTTCCAATAGTTTCTTGAACCGAAAACCCATTCCATCAACAAAGAATCTCAAGGATATATGGAGGGTTATTTCCCTCATCATTCTCCCTTGGTTGGAGAAAATTCGTCCTCGAATTTTGAAGTGACGAATAATTTTCCCAACACACCTTTTATGTTGCATAATTCTTTGATGAGTGTGCCGTAAAAAGAAAAATGAAACTTGCTTTGATCTTGTTCCATCATAAAGAAAACAATCTGAAAATATAAACATATTTACCTCCATGTTATTGGCTCCAACAACACCGATGGGCTCTCCAAGTTCTTTGTCGTAGATTGGATTTACATCATAGATTGGAGGTTTGTTCCAATCCACAACTTTTTCTTCACTTGTAGAATATGAAAATGGCCATGCGAGTTGTTCCAAAATATCATCATCATAAACTCGTTGAAATGTAAGGTTCAAACAATGTTGAAATCGATAAGAAGCCTCTTCTCTTGACACTCGATCACAAGTGTAATTGAAAAGGGAAATCTTCTCACGATCTTTTGAAATCATCAACTTTGAATCATGACGCGATTCATCATGTTCCAAAGTCTCGTAGCGTGCAAGACGACGCTTGAGTTGTAACACTTGTCTCCTAAGATCTTCCACCATAACATCCCGGTCTTGGTAATGTTGCGGAAGCATATCAACCTCAGCTTTAATACCACTTTGATGCCGGAAAAGTAGAGAAGTCATCGGAGGTAACACAAGTGAACAAACAAGGGTTTATCGAACTCGATATTCAAAGGAATCCACCTAAGAATATGAGTCAAATCACCACCCAAAGGCACCCAACCTAAGGGATAAGATAACTAGAAGAAATCCATCTTCTAAAACAAAGTCAAAAGACTTAATCTTTTATATAAAACTCAACTCACTATATCCATTACAATTGCACTATAAGGCTATTTATACTTAACTTGGAACATCCCTCCAAGTCTAGGAATACTAAAACTACTAAGTAGATAAACTATGAATTAATTATTTGATGATAAGATTGACTAGAAATATGAAAGATCAAAAGACTTGTCAAAATTCGGATGAATCTGTCCACCTGCACAACACTTAGTAAAATGACCATAACTTGATGTAGAAAACTCGGAATGATGATCCGTTTCTTGCGTATAAAACAAGACTCAATTATCTATCCAATGGTATATAATACTACTGCTGGAAATATATATTCAATTATCAGAATGCCCTTTAAGTGGACCCAAAATTCTGATGTTTATTATTTTAGACTACAATATCAAACCGATCTTTCCAATAGTTTCTTGAACCGAAAACCCATTCCATCAACAATGAATCTCAAGGATATATGGAGGATTATTTCCCGCATCACTGCCAACCAAGCTACTTGATGCTACCAAAAATCGAGTTCCGAGAAGAGCATCCACAAAGCATCCACGTAGGATGAAAATGGCTTATATCTCCAAGAACGGCCTGCAAAACGAGCATCGTAAGCTAAGCCGGGGGCTTCTCCGGCTAAAGCCCATCCGGTGTAAGAGCAAGATTCCGGTGATTAACTGATAATGTAGATAGAGAGAAAGCTTGAAGGCAGAAGGTGAAAAACATACACTCTACTGAAATAAACTCTTATTTATATCATTACCAATGATAAGCTAAGTGATAAGGCTATATGCTGATCGTGATAAGCGGAATGAAATATGGGGTCATCATTAGAAGTAGGTAATAAGGTAGCTTGATTTGACTCCCATATCAGGTAATGACAACTTTTAGCCGGATAAATTGGATGTACAGTGGTTTTGGGGGCTCAACCGTATGATGGCTCCTGGCCATATTTAATATATCATTTAATGTTGTCCTTTCTCATTTAATGATGTCCTTTCTGTCAGATATGGTCTCCTATTGTCTTATGTGAGATACCCATCTCGCTTAACCGGATGTGAGGCTATACTTGGTTCACCAAATGTACAATTGTATGCTTATGGCGAGACACTTATCTGGGCGAGACACACATCTCGCTGACCTTCTCTTTGACTGTTGACCATCATCCTATGTCACTTATCTTGCTTTCATGCCTTGTTGTGGGTAAGTGAGACCTTCTTATACTGCTTGACTCCAGCGTTGATGTTGACTGATGGGGTTGACTTTGCCACGTAGTTGATCACTCCCTTGATGAGTCACTCATGGTCTCTGAAAGGACCCATTTGCTTTGGCAGCTAAGATTCTTAGCTGCCAGAAATTCTAATTTTCTTCAAACGCTCTCAAGGTCAAAAATATAGGAAGTATATCCGCAGCAGAATGGATATTTTCTATGGCCTTAAAGATGTTGTCTAACATATGTATTCCTAATCTCTTTATCAATTTTAACTTGTCTATATGATCAAGCAAGAATATATCAAAGCAAGAAATAGGCAGCTAAGCTTGGACAGCTAAGATTGAACCTTAGCTGTCAGAAATCTTAGCTATCAGATAAAAGCATAAATGAAATGAAAATTAAAGTGCAAGACAAGAAATTAAAAGAGACAAGAGACGAGAATTTTTAAGGTGGTTCAGAGTTCACTCCTCCTACATCCACCCCCACTGTCATGTGCCAGACCAGTGAGATCAATCCACTTAAATCTAGTTCCCTTTAAGATTTACAAAGGATTGATAAGGCAAGTTCCTCGAACCCCCTCTTCCTAATTAGTACGGTCAATTAGGGTCCTAATTAGTACAGTCAATTAGGAATGCTAGACACATAGCATATGTAGTTCTTTCTTGAATTAACACTTGAGTTGTTGAATGAAAGCAGTGATTTGGCTCGTTGGTGTTCCCCCTTAATGTTTGCATCGTTTGGTGTGGTTGATTGCATCCAAGCTTTGCTTCGACTTTGATTTCTTCAAGATATCCACTTTTCCGTCGAGCATCCAAGGTTCATCTCCTAACATTACAAAGGAGAACAAGTAAATGATTCTTTATAATCAAATAAATAAATATAAGCACATACGAATCTAAATAATCAGATATAAAAATGAAGCACATAAGATTTCCTATAAGTAGCAATTCAAAGCCCAACATAAGCAGTCGGTGGGCATAAGGGGCTGCATCAAAAGAGATGCAAACGAGCCGATCGCTCATTACCATCGAGCCCAAGAAAGATGATCAATCTTTCCCCTAGCAACTACCCTAGGAGTCTCTAACTCGTGACCTTGCTTTGTTTCACCACAAGAAAATCTACAAAGGCAATGATCCTAAAATGATCAAAGAAGCCATTTAAGCACAAGGGGTGTTTGGGTCATGATCCAAGATGATCAAATAAGGTGTTCAAGCACAGAAAATATGTTAGACATATAAGCATGGATCTTCACGAGATGTTAAGCTCGGAGACACTAAAGTCTCTAAGAACCTTGCTTTGATACCAATTGAAAGGACCCGTTTGCTTTGGCAGCTAAGATTCTTAGCTGTCAGAAATTCTAATTTTCTTCAAACGCTCTCAAGGCCAAAAATATAGGAAGTATATGCGCAGCGGAATGGATATTTTCTATGGCCTTAAAGATGTTGTCTAACATATGTATTCCTAATCTCTTTATCAATTTTAACTTGTCTATATGATCAAGCAAGAATATATCAAAGCAAGAAATAGGCAGCTAAGCTTGGACAGCTAAGATTGAACCTTAGCTGTCAGAAATCTTAGCTATCAGATAAAAGCATAAATGAAATGAAAATTAAAGTGCAAGACAAGAAATTAAAAGAGACAAGAGACGAGAATTTTTAAGGTGGTTCAGAGTTCACACCTCCTACATCCACCCCCACTGTCATGTGCCAGACCAGTGAGATCAATCCACTTAAATCTAGTTCCCTTTAAGATTTACAAAGGATTGATAAGGCAAGTTCCTCGAACCCCCTCTTCCTAATTAGTACGGTCAATTAGGGTCCTAATTAGTACAGTCAATTAGGAATGCTAGACACATAGCATATGTAGTTCTTTCTTGAATTAACACTTGAGTTGTTGAATGAAAGCAATGATTTGGCTCGTTGGTGTTCCCTCTTAATGTTTGCATCGTTTGGTGTGGTTGATTGTAACAAGTGGAATGGGTGAAGGATTGAAAGGTGAAGGGTTTAATGTTGAATGGTTAATTGGCAACATGGAGCATAGGTGGACTGCCATGGCCAAGTATGTACAGTGGGTTCTTATTGTACACACATATAAAGGGTGAGGGTTAAATGTGTGTAAAGGGTGATGGCTGTTGTATCAATATTAGTGTGTGCAATGGGTTTTTGTTGCACACACTGAGGCCATTGATGAGGGGGTGTGGGAGACATACTTGGGGGTGAAAAAGGCTGTACAGAGGTTGTGAAAGGGTGTGGGAAGGGACTGTAAAATGGGTGTGTGTATTGGGGCAAGCACACTGAGAATAGGAGGGCTTGATTCCAATTTATAGGGAGAAAATGGAAAGAGCCGTTGGAGTGGTGGGTCAAGGATAATAAGTAATCTTCAATGCAATTGAATTGATGTACTCTCCATAAAGTCTTGGTCTTCATTTTCCATTGATGTTACTGACAATGTTTCCATATTTTATGGAAATGTGTTTGTATCCGTTGGAGGAGTTGATCAAGTGGGTGAAGGCTTTAATTGCAATATTCAATGCCCTTGACTAAAGGTGGTTGTCATAATTTCCATGTTTTATGGAACAATGTTTTCCTCCTTTCCTGTAGACAAACATGACTTGGTTGGCTTTCTTTTCAATTGCAATTCCATGTAGCTGATGAAATTCTCCTGTGTGAACACAAGGCATGGCTGGTATTTCTCCATTTGCAATTCCAAGTTCACTGATGATAAACATGGGGAACTTGGAGGGATCTTTGTGTAACTTTTGCAACTTTCCTCTCTTGACACTTTAGACCATTTAACATTGTCCCGTTAAATGATCAATCTTCATCAAAACACAATGTTAGGTCCTAACAGTCTCCATATTTTGACTGACATGTAGATTGAATTTTATTTATGCACATCACTACTTTTATTAAATCTTTCCATTTTGGGGAACAATATCATACCATTTATAAGTATCTAAATAAAGATAATGAAATTTCTAAGCAATGTATTGTGATCTAATATAACAAAAAGATTATGATTTTTTGAAGAATAACATAGGATATTTTATTAATTTCCAGAAATATGTAAGACCTTCTTAAATTAAGAACAATTACTTACTTTCCTCTTGCTGAGGATACTAAATTGTCCGTTAGCACATTGGATAAACAAACTGATAGGACCTTTGTTATGTTGGCAAAACCCATACTTTGGTCACTAAAGAAGCTATGTTTTTGCAATGTCCTCATTGAATTTTTTTTCTTTTGCAATGTCCTCATTCAAATACAAAATTTTTGCAATGTTCTCAGTACTCAATCAATAAAACCATTAATTTTTTAACAAAAATTAATCATGTTATTAGGTGACTAATGCCCGTTAAATAATTAACCAACTATGTTACATTAACAAATAATTAAGAGAAAAACAAGGAAAACAAAAAACAAAAAAAGGACTTGAAAATAAAAAACTAAGAAAAGTAACACCACTTACCGGTCATCATCCCCACCACACCCTTCCATCTCTATCAAAATCCCAACCAATATTACAGGTCCCTAATCAATCAAAGCTCCATTCCACATTCAACTCCCCACAAAAATCATGAACAAAATCCCTCCTTCGACATTAGAGTTTTTCTCACCGACTCTTCATCCTTAGATCTAAAAACTTCACCTCCATTTAAAATTGTAATTTACTATCAATTGGTCTTGATTCTTTGTGTTTGAGTTGTGGTTTGTGATAACCGGGGGAATTAATGGTTATTTGGTGATCAACAGTGGCGGAGTAGGGACATAATGAATGGGGAAGAAGGGTCGACAAAGTGGTTGGGTTTGGTCCTGATTCAACTGATGTTCTTAAAAGGCTTGGACTAAAAAAACTATTGTTGTTAAAAATATCATTAAGATTGTTTTTTTTTTTAAGGTTTATGAAGATTGTTTAAAAAATAAATAATGGTGGAGAATGGAAGAAGGTGGCAGTTGTTTGTGGTTGATGGAGGATTGGAGGGAGGGAGATGATGGGTCTTCATAATATTTTTTCAAGAGGTAGATGATGGGGGTAAATGAGTAATTTTGCAGCCGAAAAATTATAATAGTTTAATTTATTTAACCATATGTGACAAATCAATAAACTATTTAATGGTTGTTAGTCATGTAATGGCATGTGACCAATTCTCGTTGAACTTTTGACAGCTCGATTAGCGGAGTGAGAATATTGCAAAAATTGTGTACTTGAACGATGACCTTGCAAAAAATAAAATTTCAATGAGAACATTGCAAAATCATGTCTTTTGTGACCAAAATAAGAATTTTGCCTTGTTTTGTTAGCTGATGATTAAGGATAAATGGTAATGTTAAAATATGAGTAGATTGGAACATCAAGGATGTATTTTTAGAAGATTTATAGGATGGATAAAAATTTGGATGTGTAATACCCACCCCTTTTATTTAGTTTTAAATCATTTTATTTTATTAATTGGTCTCTAATAAAAAGGATTGAGTAATTGGGCTTTGATTTTGGGCTCGGACTAGAAACCCAAATCATTTAAGGAGTTGGATTAACTTCCTTTCGGGATAGAGTTTTGGGAGATCCAAGAATATAAATACCCTCCCTACCCTAGTATCACCTTTATTATTTACAAGAGAGAGAGAGAGAGAGAGAGAGAGAGAGAGAGAGAGAGAGATCGGAAGAGAAAGAGAGAGGCCGGAGTTTGGCCAGTGTTGAAATCGAAATTGTAATCCTCATCTCTCTTTATTGTTTCCTTTAGTTTTGGATTGATGAAACCTTAGAAAATCCTAAAAGTTATGAGTATGAATTAGGGTTTTGGAAATCAAAGGTATTGTTATTAATTTGAGTTATAAAATGGAGAACCTATCTTTAAAAATTAATGATTAGGGTTTGGACATGTTAATTAATTGTTTTGACCTAAATAATTCATGCTAGGATTTATGAGAAAAGATTAGGGTTTGGTGTGTGTGTCGTGTGCGTGTGTGGCGGCGGGTGCGTGTGTGTGTTAGGGTTTAGTGTATGACGTGGCGGCGGGTGTGTGTGTGTGTGTTAGGGTTTAGTGTGTGTGTGTGTGCCGTATATGTGATGTGTGCGTGCACTGTGCGTGTGTGCAGTATGTGTGTGCGTGCATGTGTGTGCACGTGTATATAGTATGTGTGTGGGCAGTGTGTGGGCAGTTTGTGTAGTGTGTGTTAATGGGAATTGACTATAGAAAACCCTAGGGATAGTTTGGTAAACCTTAAGGGGATTAGTTAATCTTAGAAGGAGTTAAAGAAGACACTACAACAAAAAGGGTATTTCACAACGTTTTTTTATACGTTGTTAAAGGCCTTTCACAACGTTTTAGAAAACGTTGTTATATCCACCATTGTAATAAGTCCCAGTCTAAGACAACATTTTTTAAATGTTGTAAAAAAAATTATAAAACGTTGTCCTATAGTGTTTACAACATTTTTTTAAAATGATGTAAAAAATGGAAGGACAATAAGACAACATTTAAAAAACGTTGTAAAAACTTGTTTTGACAACGTTTTAGAGACGTTGTAGTATGGTTATATGCAACGTTTACCAAAACGTTATCATAAGGGTTTATACAACGTTTTATTGAAAACTTTGTCGCAAGTGTTTATACAACGTTTTATAAAAAACATTGTGAATTTAAAAATTATAAAAAAAAATTCAATTTTTTCCCTCCCCTCAAATTCACATAAACACCTCTGGAATAATAGACAGTTATGCCATCTACTATAGCCATTTCATTAACCTTTAAGCCAAACAAAATTATAACTACAAGAATTCTACTACTTATGTTCCAGCTGAATTAATCATGCACTTGAGAATCACATGGCAAGGTCACTTGCGAACGTAAAATATACAAATATAATGTGTTTTGACCTGGCAAGGAAATGAAACAATCAGAGTTGGCAGCCATTTCAGCTTTCCTTTGGTGCATGTCTGCAACTTCCCTAACTTGCCCTATGGTTTCACCACATATCTGTCCTCCCACCATATTAAAAACATATTCTAATTAATCATCAAAATATTCAAAAAAAAAATGAAAAAAGTTAAAAAAGAGATCCCAAACTTGAGAAAACACCAAAATTTCTACAAATAATACTTTACCTCTTTTCCCATCAAAGCTCTAAGTATGATGCGGAAACCCACAAAAAAGAAGCTTCAGAAAAGTAAAAAAAAATTAAACATATAGTAGTACCTCTATCCCAAAATAAAAATCTGACATTCATTTTGGGGGCGGAGGGAGTAATATTTACAAGCAAAAATAAGTTAGGAGTGTATAATTTGTGAGTAGTAAATTAATAAATGTACCCAAGAACATGACCACCAGCCGAGTGAACTACCTGAGATACTGAGCCCACCATGTCAATGTTCCCTCCTCCATAAACAAGATCCAATCTTTTTGACACCTAAATTTCAACACAATCTTCGATAGTTTGTTAAATTTCTAAGTTATATATGATTCATCAGTTATGATTACCCAGTTCTATCCCTTAAATTCAGCAAGTTTGTTACTGATGATTTTCCTGAGTTGGTCTATAAGGAGAACAATTCTCTAATGTCACTGATGATTTTCTTCTTCACCGTTTGGGGAGCCTGTTTCCTATGTAGGCAGTCATGTTTATTAGTGAGATTTAGGTTAAGTTCTAATCAAGGGAACGAAACATCTAAAATTCCGGTGAATTTAGTATGTTCATGTCAGAAATACAGATACTCTTAAAAGAAGAAATAAAACAACAAAAAAGTTGCACAATAGTTATGTGCTGGGTGTAACAGGGTGGGGCCTGAATCGTTTGATTTCTTTCTTAACTTAGTTCTGGTAGATTTAGTTTTACCCATCTTCAAAAGTATTAGTCTAGCACGTAACCACAAAGTTACACAGTAATCAAGTTCTCTACAGTATAAAGTGTTAAAGAGAAGAGAAAAGGGGTTTCTGACCTGAGCTTTGGCCAATAAACTCAGTAGCTTTAACATGCTCCCCAATGCTTCCTAATGCTTCCATAATGTCTCTACGTAAGAACAAATTTCAAAACATATGATGGTTAAGTTTCATTGAAAGATCAAAGGATGCTTAAGACTGAAAGGAGAAGAAATCTTGAAATTAGTAATATGGTTTCACCTGACACTTCCCCTATAATTCAAAAAAATGATAACTCTTGAGTTATTTGAATCTTTTGTTTCTGCAGAAGTATTATTGTTTCACCTGAAACTTCCCCAGGCGAATGAAATCCATCGCGATAGAGACCTACATGATATTGAGAATGACGAATTGCGAAACCAGATTCAGCAGCTCCAACAGCAGCTTGCTCGTATGAGGGCTCCCACTGATGTGGGCTCTGATTCAGATGAATTGTCTGAAGAAGGAGGCTTTACAGACGGGCGCAATCCCTTCGCTCGTGGTCATGAACGTGGACACAGGTTTGGGGCTGATCCTTCGAAGGATATCGGCATGAAGATCAACATCCCGGAGTTTGATGGTAAGGCACACCCTGATGAGTTCATTAATTGGCTAAATACTGTCGAACGTGTGTTTGATTTGAAACATATGGAGGATAGTCATAAGGTTAAGGTTGTTGCAATCAAATTGAAAAAGCATGCTTCAATTTGGTGGGAACATGTTAAGAAGCAACAGGCAAGAGATGGAAAATCAAAGATTCAGTCTTGGGATAAGCTGAAAAAGTTGCTACGACGGAAATTCCTTACTGAACACTATAGACAGGAGGCCTTTCTTGATTATCATAATCTTAAGCAGGGTGATATGACTGTCGAAGAGTTCATCAATGAGTTTGATCATTTGCAGATGCGGTGTGATGTTTTCGAAGAGGATGAACAAATGGTTGCTCACTTCGTTGTGGGACTACGCATTGACGTGTCAGAGGTGGTTCAATTGCAGCGGTATTGGACTTATGCGGATGTGTGTCGCCTTGCTCTGAAGGTTGAGAAACAGTTGAAGAGAAAGAAGGTGGTGAATCGTTGGCCGAGCAGAGATTTTACTAACACTAGGGGCGTTGGTAGTTCTAGCACACCCAAAGGGGCTCCACCAACTGCTCCTAAGACGCCGGTTACAGCCAATTCGGGTACCACAATAGCCAATACTAGAGGGAGGCAGCCTGCGAGGTACTTCAAGTGTCAAGGTATTGGTCACCTTCAAGCCGAGTGTCCCAACACGAATGTTGTTGCCTTACTTGAGGAAGAGTTACCGGTCTATGATAAAGAAGACGAGGTGTCTGACATTGAGTCTGAGGTGGTTTATGCAGACAAGGGTCCAGCCTTGGTAGTTAGACGTGTGTTGAGCGCAACAGCCGTGGATGATGAACAGTGGCTTCGCCATAATATCTTTAATACAAAGTGCACTTCCTAGGGTAAGGTTTGCAAGGTTATTATTGATGGCGGTAGTTGTGAGAATGTTGTTTCTACTACTATGGTTGAAAAATTGAGTTTTCCTACTGTAGTGCACCCTCAGCCATATAAGTTATCTTGGTTGATCAAGGGCAATGAGCTCAAGGTGGATAAGCGATGCCTCGTGCAGTTTTCTAATGGTATGTATTATAGAGATGAAGTGTGGTGTGATGTTGTGCCAATGGATGCATGTCATATTTTATTGGGGAGGGTGTGGTTATTTGACATGCGGGTTAAACATGATGGGTTCAAGAATACGTACACCTTCCGCATGAATGATGTCTCTATTACTTTATGTCGGAAGGGGAGTACACGGCTTCCCGAACATCTGCCCATGTAACTGGCTGCTGTCCCAGTTGATCGTTTCTGTAAATGAATGTCATAGTCTGTGGAATCTCCCTGAGTAGTTGCTGGAGATGTATTTCCATTTTTCTTTTCTTTTTGAATAGACCTTCCTCCTTCAGTTGGCCTTTTAGTTTGAGAGCGGAAATGACCCGTCCCCATCCTCCCAGGACTCTTGGGATTCTAGTTTTGTTGGCTTCATGCCCGGCTTGGAAGAGAATGGTTTCATCGTCTTCGTCGTCGCTTTCACAGAGGACTTGCTTTTCTCGGGGAGATAAGCGCTTGTACTCTTCATGCTATTTGGCTAGGTATTCCTTGTGCTGTGCCATTCCATCTCCTTGGTCGTTGGGACCGTTGATCGCCCTCCCTTGCCAGAAAGGGTTGGATGAGATGTGATGGTAGTCCAGGAAGTTGCTGCGGGCAAAACCATTGAGGTCAAACTGGTCTAGAGTGGCCTCTAGATTTTTGTCTGAAGTTGCTTGTGACACGTTAAGGGCTTGGTCCCTGTGGGTCTTCTGAGATTGATTCTCGTCCCAGAGACGGTTCTCTTGAGCAGCTAGTTCCATGAGGGCTTTCCTTGCGAGAGCTAAACAGTCTCCGTAGGTGCGCTCCGTCTGACTGGTGTCTAGAACTGTAATCACATCCAAGTCCCCGAATGGCGGAAACACTTGGATTATATTGATGAGGGAAGTCGGGCTGAGACATTCCATGCGGCCTTCCTTGGTCTCAGTTACCAAGACGTTCGCCCATATCTGCTTGATTGAACCTACGGGGGTGTTGAATTCTGCGATGTTGATAGTCTCGTGATCTCGCTGGATCGCCAAGTCTATCAAAGCTAGCAGTTTGCTGACGGGATGCCTAAATCTGTGGCCGTGACGACTGGGAGCAGGATCTAACTTGAGCATGTTGAGGCTGAGGTGATCATTCCTTTCTTCGGAAGATGGATTTGTCTTACGGGGAAGACTCTTACAGATGTTTTCAGGGTATTTACTTGAAGCGTTCCCGAGGTTGATCTGATTTGTGGCAGGGTAGGGAGCTTCGTCTCCTTTGCTGATGCCCTTGCCCTTGGCGGTGCTTGTGGCTGTAAGCTCGATTGACGGCACGGGCTGGTTGCCACTGGGGCTGGTAGTTGGAAGTGATGATGAGCTTTGAGCTCGATTGGCCAGGGCCTCATTTACCATGAGCAGGAAGTCGTCGAGGGTAACTTTGGCATTGCAGAATCTGATAATAAGGACATGATCCTTGGTATCATCAGGATATCTGGAAAAGATAATGTTGACGAAGTCGTCGTCGGTTACTTGATCAGAGGGGTTCTTTGTTGTGTCAACCAGTTGTTTCCATTCATCGGATAACTGCCTGTACGGGATGTTGAGCTTGACAATTTCCATGGTATTGGAGCCATCGTCGTAGGTGACATCATCAAAACTGGTGCCGTCCTCGAAACTGAGCATATGTATGTAGGGATCTTCCTTCGGATCTGCCGCGTCAACGACTCCGGAGAGTCCTGATTCGTTGTCGTCTGACGGCTCAACCCAGACATAAGGACGTCTCGCGTCCTGCTGCGATGCTGGAGCTACTAGAAAAACATCATGCCCATCGCTTGAGAAGAGGGGCTCGGCGGGCAATTCCTCATGTAGGACATCCCATACGACTGCCATACATTCATCATGAGTGTGACGATGCTTGTTGACCTTCATCTCGAAGATTTCCTCGCCTGGCGGGCCAGAGAGTAAGAGTGAAGGATGCTGACAAATCTCCGATCAGAGACTGGGGGTTTACGTGCCCGGATCATTTCGATGCTCAGGGTTTCTTTCCAGTCTGCTTCCAAGTGTCGAAAATGGCAGTTGAACTTGATGAATCTGACTGCTTCAGGGTCTGCCTGTTTGAGGACGTTGACATAGTTAGCATCTCCGAACTCTGAGGGATTCTAATGAGATTTGACCCAATAGTCCCTTGGTCGGCTTGAAGGAGGTAGCCTCGGTGCCTGGCTGTGGGCACGCTTGGCTGTTGTCTCGACTTCGTTCCCTATGAGGAAACTGTCTCCTCTGATGACTTCAAGATCTCCTTGTCGGTTAATGAACTTGACACACTGATGGAGAGTGGAAGCTATGTCTTTCATGTGGTGTAGCCAAGGGCGTCCCAACAGAGCTGTGAATTCGGACGGAATGTCTATCACGTGGAATTTTGCTGGCACCATTTGGGTTTCATACCAGAGCTCCAGAGTCACCATCCCCAGGATGGGATGAGACGTGCTGTCATAGGCCTTGATAGTCTGGGCAGATGGGATCATGTGGCCTTCGTTGATACGTAGGGCTTGCATCATGCTGAGAGGGAGGACGTTGACTGCTGATCCGTTGTCTACCAATACTCCAGGGAGAGATATGGTGTTGAGCCGGAGAGTGATGTACAAAGCTTCATTGTGCCCTGAGGCGTCTTTCGACAGGTCTTCATCACAGAAGGTGAGCATACTGCCATACAGTTGGGAATCATAGATCTGGTCTCTTTCCGAAGAGGGAGAGTCATCAAGCCATCCGTTTCCTGTCTTCCTCTTGCGAGGTAAAGCTTTTGGTGTTGCCTCGGGATTGTGTTGAGGCTGCTTGCGATGATGGCCGTCCTTGGTTAGCACGTTGATTGAGTGCGAGTGTCAAGTTGACTTTGACTTTCCTTTGCCGGCTCGTGCCCTGAAGTTGGGCAAATCGAACCTTGGCTGATCCCGCGGGGGATTAGGCTTCTGGCCGGCGGTAAGGTTGTCATGATTTGAGGTATTCCGGTGTCCTAGGGCCTGAACTTTGGCGTCAGTAGGATTTTTCGGCTTTCCAACCCCTGTCTGCTCTAAAGCTGCGTGGCCTGGAAGAAGGGAGGACTGGCTGGAGTAGAGTACGTAGTAATCGAACTTCCCGGATGGCTCTTCGAGTGTACCCACACTGGTGTCTCCAGCTTCATATCTTTTTCTCAGTTTCTGTTGAGAAGACTTCTTCTTCTGCTTTCTTGGAGAATCATTCCTGATCATGTCTTGGAACTCGTACTCAAGGCATTCGGAGCAATCACAAACATCGTAACTGATATGGACGTTTGATGAGGACCTGGCTGGAAGAGGCGGAGAAACTGGCTCTGCAGTAATCTTCTTTGGCACCCATTCAATGGAGTTCACACTGTTGTTGTTCGGAAAAGGGTTTCCGACTGTATTGGGTCAACGGGGATGCTCCGATTTTCCTTCCTCTATCAAATTCTGAATTTTGTACCGTAACCCCACGCAGTTGTCGGTGGTATGGCCATGATACTGGTGGAAGGCGCAGTACTTGCTTTTGTCAGCGTTGACTACGGGATTCTTGGGTTTGTAGTTTGCAACGGGTTTGAGGAGGCCTTCCTTGATCAACCCTTCCAGCATCTTACTCAGCGGTATGTCCAACTTGTCGAAGTCCATGACAGGCTGCTTCGGGGTGGATTTGGTACTTTGCGGGACTGGGTTTCTGGTGCCCGACTGCTGTCCCTGATGAATGTAGTTGACAGACGTATCTTTCCCTTTGCCGGGGGCCGGTGCGGGATTGAATGCAACTGCTGATCGGTATCTGTATGGCTGTGCCGTGGCCAATTTTTCCTTGAAATCCCTCTCGAACTGTGAGCCGACATTGACCATGGCTCAGAGATCTGGGAAGAAGTGATGGCTGATGAGAGTTCTGATGGACGGCCTCAAGCAGGACTTGAAGATTCGCATCTGTTCATCCTTGGAGAGTGGCTCCATAATCTCGGAGAGTTTCCAACTCCACCTCTTGTAGAATTCTCCGACTCTTTCATCTGTTTTCTGTTCGGTGGTGATTAAGTCCTCACGACTTGTTTCCCACTCTAGGTTGGATCTGTTCGGGGTTTGTCCCCGGTGTTTTGGGATTTGTGTATAGGCAATGGGTTGAACTCGGGAGGGTATCGGAGGATATTTGCATCTGTTTGAGATGGTCCAATGGTGCGCTGGTTGTACTAAGTGATGGGAGTAGTACTGGCTTGGCCGTATATGACAGGGTTGCCTTGAGAGGTGGCAACATGAAGCCTAGGTCGGCTGTTTCCTTGGTTCGAAGGCATCCCGCAATTTGGCGGGGGAAGAACCTAGTTGAAGGTTTGAGGAGCTGGTTTCGGGGAATCGTCGTCCTCGATTAGGACGAAAGTCCCGTCTGACTGGGGGATAGCGCTATACCTCGCTCATTCAGAAGCTGTACCACAAAATTCTGCTGATCTTCTTTCTGCCTCTTGTGAACCTCACAAGCCCGGATGGCTTCTTCCAATGTCATATCTGTTACCGGTGGCGGGGGTCCGTCCCCGTCACGATTTCTCGGTGAGCTTGACATGTTGGATATTCTGGCTGAGGGAACTGAGGGAACCGAAGAACTGTCTGACTCTGTCGTAACTGTGACTCTGGCGAGGCACTGACCCGGAATTCTGAACCACTTTCTGCTCGCTGCAGGGAACGAAAGGCAGGGTTTAGGCTTCGGAAAGGGTATTTGGCTAAGGGTTTCGGGGTAGTGCAATGTGCAGTTACCGATTAATGTTTACTTAAAACGTATTTTCTCAGAGTCCTAATCGGTTGAAAAAGATTGTGTCTTCTTTTTCGCAACTAACCTAAGGCTCTAATCAGTGGATCTCGTCACTACGTTTATAAGCCCCTCGTTTTTCACCTGTAGATCGTCTTCCCGGGACGGACAATCCCGAGCGAGGGTCCTATAAGGCAAGCGAGTTTCACCGACAAAGGAAAAAGTGAACTTAAGGCTAGCTGGTCACGCAAACTTCCAACATATGTGACACACGGGCCACGGTCGAAGTCAACATCCTTAAGTTAAGGCGGGGATCATGCCAAAATTTCAGCATGACCTCTCCTGACTCGCTTGCGCGAGGGGCCTTAGCTTTTGACGTTGGCCAAGTTGTGGCTGGCACGGTGCATACGTTGAGGGTTTGGTGACACGGTGTCACATTGAACCTTCGGGTATATTTTTCGGCAGAGCTTCGCCTCCGCGTCAAAGTCAAGGCTGAAAAGCTCAAGACTTCGGGTCGGAAACGACCTTCGGTCTCAATCTTTCGAGCTTGACTTATGACGGAACCCGGCGTAAAAAACATACAATTGGGCTATATGACACGTACTAAGCCAAAAATCAACCGGGATCTTGGACGAAGTGTGACACAAAGAGCGCATGGCTTACACGGGCTAGGATGGGCTATTTGGGACGACCCCGTGCGCGCTCGAAAGGTGTCTGGAAGACCAATCGAGCTGCAAGTGAACGGTCATCCCGGGTTACGGGACGTAGTGTGCAGTGTACCGAGGCAGCAAGTGTACGTGAAGTGCGGTGTACCGAGGCAGCAGTGCAAGTAGTGTGCGGTCACTAAAATTCCTTTTTTATGAGTAAAATAGAGGTTTTCAGGATGTGTCTTAAAGAATTTTATGCGCAGTTCAAAATGTAGCATGAAAATCAAGTATGAACGGGAATGCACGAACATGTTATGATTTTGAGATGAAAAGAATGCAACATCTTTTAAAAAATCCGTTCGAGGTTTAGAGCAACACACGCACACAAAAACGAGGAAGGGTAAACGAAAGTTTAACCCACGGAAGGCTTTTTGAAAAACGATGGCCGTTTTGAAAAAGTATCCTTGTCCCCAGCGGATTCGCCAACTGAAATTACCCAGGAATCGCGCGCGGCGAACGCGGTTGTCTTTCGCGGATTGGTGTTTGAGACCTCGCTTTCGGGAAGGAGAGGAGTCGCCACGCGGTTTTGTATTTTGAGCCCAAACGTTGACAAACGGCTTTAGTGGAAAATGTGTCATTTTTATTGGTAGCAAAAACTTGGAAAAGGCTTTGAAAAGGGGTGTCATTTTTATTGGTAGCAAAAACAAGGAAAATGCTTTTTTAGTACCAGAGATTGTTAGGTTCAGAGGTCACGTTACGTTTCGGGAAGAGTATTTTGAGATCACCCGAAATGCCTCGTATGACGAGTCTTTCTACCTTTCTCGAAAATGTGTGCGTGTGTGTGTGTGTGTTTGCATTTTGAAAATGGGGGCTTGAATGACAAGCTTAATCTTGGTTTGAATGTCAAACGTTGATTTTGTGATTCTTTTGGAAAAGACGAGCGTTTGAATGACAAACGTCGATTTTGGAGTTTTTTAGCAAAAGTGATACGAGTGATGATTTTGAACTTTTAACTTAAGTGCCAAATGTTGATTTTTAAGAAAGGAGCGTTTGAATGTCAAACGTCGGATTTTGAGTTTGAAGATGATTGTTTGGATGCCAAACGTCATCTTTGCGCGTTTTGAAAGAGAGTTCGAATGTCGAACTCCGGTTTTGAACCGGGCATTTCATTGTTAGTGATTTTACGGAAAAAAAGTATTAAATGATATTTGAATGTCGAATGTCGGTTTTTGAGTTTAAAGATGATCGTTTGGATGCCAAACGTCACTTTGCGCGTTTTGAAAGAGAGTTCGAATGTCGAACTCCGGTTTTGAACCTAGCATTTCATTGTTAGCGATTTTACGAGAAAAAAGCATTAAATGATATGCGATCAACGAATCGTTTTTGGGACTCGGACATTGATAAGTAAATACTATCACGAGCCAAACGGCTCGGACTTGGTTATTATACAAATGTTTTTACAAATCCACTATACACTTTGAAATCAACAATATCTTCTCGAATTATTGAAAATAAAAATAACAAAAGATGAAGAATTAAAAACTTTGTAATAGATCAATAATAGTTAAACTAGGATTTAAGAAATTAGCTTAAAATTTCAATACAGTTACATCAAATCCATAAAATACAATCGGTGCCTCCTCTGTGCCTCCCCCTCTTTCAGACACACATCCGTATACATATCCAACTCTACAACCAGACCCTGATCAACCCGCTCACTAAATCCCAATTCCACAACTAGACCCTGATCAACCCGCTCACTAAATCCCAATTCATCTCATCACTTTTTAGATTGTACTTGTCAAATGATCGTCACTTAAAAGTGATAAAAGTGACGGATCATTTGACACCCCCCACTTTTGAGAAATACTCATTTTAATATCTCAATATTTTGGATAAAGATCTAAAAAATATTTTTAATTTTGTCCATTTCGATCCTTTTATTTATTTTAGGCAAAATTTGTATTATATTATCCTTCAACCATGTTTTATTCAAAATTTCTATATGATAAGCATAGATTTTTCCCCAATTAATCTTAACTACTTAGCCCGTTAGCCCGTATGTCATGCCATGCCATGCCATGCCATGCCATACTATGTGACCCTCACACTACTAGAAACAGGGGCATTACCGACGGAATTTTACCGACGGAAAATTTTCATTTACCGACGGAAATTTATTTTAATTTACCGGGAATTTATTTTTTTTAAATTTCGTTTTGTCCGTCGGTAATTGATGAATTCCGCCTGTATTTCCGTCGGTAATATCGGCGGTCATAGTCCGTCGGTATTACCGTCGGACTTGTCCGTCGGTAACAAATCCATATATATACACGCGTATCCTCCCCATTTTTAATTACGTATCATTTTTATTACGAACTCCTTCGTTCCTCCCTCAGTGTTCACGAACCCTAACGTCGCCAACGCCAAGGCGCCGTCGCCGCCGAGCCTCGTCGTCGCCGGTAAGTCTTCTTTCTCTCTCTCAATCGCTTTCTCTCTCTCACTCGATTTCTCTCTCTCATTTTCTCTCTCTCTCTCTCAGTAATTCGCCAAGAAGAACACGCCGTCGCCGTCGCCGTCGCCGCCGTTTCTTTCCATCGCCGTTTCCGTCGCCGGTACGTTATCTATCTCTCTCTCGCTTTCTCTCTCTCAATCGTTACAGTTTGATACTTTAGTTTTAGTTATAAGGTGAAAATATATAGGTTATTGTGGTGATATATTTGCTCATTTTGTAATTTTAGTGTATAATAATTTGAGGAAAACTACTATCAGAACAGAGAGAAAATTTGTGCTCTTTTCTAACACATTTTTATTTTAATTTATGTTAGAACTTCGCGATAACATTTACGGTGACAGAGGTTTAGACAAATATTTGTTTCCACCTTTCTTTTAACATCTTTTATTTTCAACTATAACTATAAAAAGGTGGACACTAGTATTTGGCAAAACTTCGGGGTGTGGACCCTGATGATTTTTAACTACTCATCCTATCTACTTACGTAAAATGGTGGTTTTAATCCGAAGAAAGAGGGTGGGTGTGTATAGTGTTGATGAGTAAGTTTAGTAATACGGGTTTATTCAACAATTTTACTGGTCTGTATAACAACTCTCATTATAAATTCCAACCCTTCCTTTCACATTTTATTTTTGATTGTAACTATATAAGGGTGAAGGTGGAACACAAATATTTGACCCAACATCATGATGATTTTCCATTTATGGCTTTATCCCGATTATGAGATATGAACTTGATAACAGTTATAGGATGTTTCATTGTGCTCAATATTCAAAGGAGGTAGCAAGGGTTGGTTTGAAAATATTACATTGTGTTGTTTAATGATTAGGGAAGACGGAAGTATCAAAAAAAAATATAAATAAGATTGAGGTACAACTCTATTTAAAATATAAATAAGATGAGAGCCTTTTTCACCCACAGCTATCAAAATTCGTCTTCTTTGATCAAGGAAGACGGAGTAAACAAGTTCATTACCGTTTGAGTAAAGGATTTTCTGTTTAGTAAGAGTTTTTTTCAGTTTCCTTTGTCCTCTTTCTCTACGAGGATCTCAAACATCACTTGAGATCCTTAGAGAGGAGGACGTGAAACCGAAAAAATTCTTATTAAACAGAAAATCGTTGACTCAAACGGCAATGAACTTGTTTGCTCTGTCTTTCTTGGTCTAAGATGCGATTGGGTTTTGATAGTTGTGGATGAGAACGACTCTTATCTTGTTTATAAATGTTAATTTAATTAATCATTGTAAAATTTCAAATTTTACAATAAAGAATTAATATTTCAAATTATTCACAATATTAATAATTTAAAAAATATGAGAGATGTGTGTGTTAATTCATTATTGTAAAATTATGCATTTTACGGTAATGAATAAAAATTAATGTTACGACGTGACGTTGTGACGGTTGAAACACAAAAGCTTAGAAACCCGTTTAAGAATTTTTAACTTATCATGTTGAGGTCAACATGTAGTCATCGATTCTTAAATTGTCCGTGTGGACAGTCTTGAAATGCACGATTATATGATTTGTAAATATCATCATTGTCTATTAAAATTGCTTGAATAGTCGATAGTTGAGATATTTTGGTTGCATTAATCCTATTGTTCTCTGAGTGTATACTAGACATATATGGTTGATTACACTGTCGATTCTAATCGATAGTGTTTGATTGACCTAGTCTACGTCGTGCACTTGGAGACCATGGGGTTATGCTGCCGAAATTTCTTGATTTTCGATTATAAAGCAAGTAGACAAGGTGATATTAGCAATTCATATGTGTATTTCGGGATGGGATAGAAGCCAACCCAATTCTAAACTTAATGGACATGAATTGTCCTTTCATCATAGGGAATAATATACTTTACAACAAAGAATTAAATATTAATATTTAAAATTATTCAAAATATTATGGTAGATGTGTGTGTTAATTCATTATTGTAAAATTATGCATTTTACGGTAATGAATAAAAATTAATGTTACGACGTGACGTTGTGACGGTTGAAACACAAAAGCTTAGAAACCCGTTTAAGAATCTTTAACTTATCATGTTGAGGTCAACATGTAGTCATCGATTCTTAAATTGTCTGTGTGGACAGTCTTGAAATGCACGATTATATGATTTGTAAATATCATCATTGTCTATTAAAATTGCTTGAATAGTCGATAGTTGAGATATTTCGGTTGCACTAATCCTATTGTTCTCTGAGTGTATACTAGACATATATGGTTGATTACACACTGTCGATTCTAATCGATAGTGTTTGATTGACCTAGTCTACGTCGTGCACTTGGAGACCATGGGGTTATGCTGCCGAAATTTCTTGATTTTCGATTATAAAGCAAGTAGACAAGGTGATATTTGCAATTCATACGTGTATTTCGGGATGGGATAGAAGCCAACCCAATTCTAAACCTAATGGACACTAATTGTCCTTTCATCATAGGGAATGATATATTTTACAATAAAGAATTAAATATTAATATTCAAAATATTAATAATTAAAAAAATGTGATAGATGTGTGCGATAGAAGCCAACCCCAATTCTAAACCTAAAGAAACATGTCTTGTTGCTTTTAAGTTTGTAATCCAAATTTAGGGAATTGTAATGCGTTAATTACATCTAAACTGTTAATACATTATGAAATGCAGGAGTTAATTATGTCTGGAGAAGATCGTAGTTGGATGGATAATCGTAGTAACCCCGGTAGAAGGGGTGTCAGACCTCAATTCTTAGAAGGTTTAGAACATTTCGTGGAGTTTGCTAGAGCGCATCCCCAGTGCATGCGTGGTGATAAGATTAGGTGTCCTTGTAAAAAGTGTAAGAATAGAAAATATCTGAGTGTTGGATGGGTAAAGAAACATGTTTTAGAGGCAGGGTTTGTTGATGGTTACAAGGTATGGGTAGCGCACGGGGAGCGTTATGTGGTTGAAACAAGTGTTCGCAATCATCCTACTGTATCAAGTGGTCCGCCAAGGGAACCTGAACATTTGATTGATGAAGAGGAGCCGTCTGTCGGTTTGGATGATATGGTTCGAAATGCGGCTGGCCCAGAGTTTGATTGGAACCCTAATCCAACAGAGGCACCAAATCCCGTTGCAAAGAAGTTTATGGATTTAATGGACTCTGCAAATGAGAAAATTCATGTAGGTGCAAAGGCTACAGTGTTAGAGCAAGTGACTGAGCTTCTAACTATCAAGGCTGATACAAATATGAGCCAGCATACTTACGATCGTATAATGTCATGGGGACAACGGATGCTACCCGAAGAAAATAATATGGTTCACAATTTTTATGAGATGAAAAAGTTGGTGGGGCAGATCGGTTTTGGGTATGTTAAAATTGATGCTTGCAAGAATCAGTGCATGCTTTTTTATAAAGAAAATGAGGGCCTCGATACATGTTCAATATGTGGACTTAGTAGGTATAAGCCACAATGCCGTGGTAGTGCCAAGCACAAGAAAAACGTGCCTCGGGCGCAGTTACGTTATATGCCGCTAATTCCCAGGTTGCAACGAATTTAAGCATTGAAAGAAAGCTCAGAAGCCATGCGTTGGCACAAAGAGTGTCCTCGTGAAGAGGGTGTGATGACTCATCCTTCTGACGGTGAAGGATGGAAACATTTTGATGCCACTTACCCTGATTTTGCTGCGGATCCTAGAAACATAAGGTTTGGGGATATGTACGGATGGGTTTTCTCCATTTGGACCAGGGGCAAAATCTTATTCATGTTGGCTGTTATAGTCACAAAGTGTATAATCTTCCCCGTGGTTATGTATGACTGATCCTTATATGTATTTGAGTTTGTTCATTCCCGGCCTTCGAATCCGAGCAAAAACATTGATGTGTATCTTCGACCTACGATGGATGAACTCAAACAGTTTGTGGAATGATGGTGTTCGACATGGGATGCTTTCAAGTTGCAAAAATTTTAACATGAGGGCTGCGGTGATGTGGACAATTAATGACTTTCCCGCTTATGGTATGATGTCGGGATGGAGCACACATGGGAGATTGGCCTTTCCGTATTGTATGGAAAATACAGATGCATTCACACTTGACATTACAAGAAGCGGTGTTGGTTTGATTGCCACCGACGGTTTCTTCCTAGTGACCATCCATTTCGTAAACAGAGGAATGCTTTCACCAAAAATAGAGTTGAGAATCGGGGCCCCCTCCTCGTCCGAGTGGGGAGGATATTTTTGAGCAGTGTACGAGGTGTCCGATGTCGGGTGGGGAAAGATGTTTTCAAAGGATAGACCGACGGATTTGGTAAAGACCATAACTGGATTAAAAAGAGTATATTTTGGGAGTTACCGTATTGGAAGATCGAACTTGATATGACATAACCTTGATGTCATGCATATTGAAAAAAATGTGTTTGACAATATTTTCAATACGGTGATGGGTTTTAAGGCCTCAACGAAGGACACGACAAGGGTCGGCTAGACCTTGAAGCGATTTGCAATCGTAAAGATCTCAACATTACTAAAGTTAATGGAAAAGATTTCAAACCATTTGCTCCCTTTGTTACGTCAGAGAGGATAAGCAATGTGTTACGCGGTGGTTGAAAGATTTGAAACTTCCTAATGGGTATGCATCTAATATTGGCAACTCAGTGTGAATGTGGAAGAAGGGATGGTATATGGGTTGAAAAGTCATGATTGTCACGTATTATTGGATAGGTTGCTACCAATTGCATTTAGAGACATTCTCCCTAATGAAATATGGGTTGCCCTAACAGAATTGAGTGAATTCTTCAGAGCATTGACTTCCAAAGACTCTTCGTGTTGAGGATATGAAAAGACTCGAAGAGAGCATTGTGGTGACAATATGCAAGCTTGAAAAGATATTTCCGCCATCTTTCTTTGATTCAATGGAGCATTTACTAATTCACCTAGCTTATGAAGCTAGAGTTGGAGGACTGTTCAAGATAGATGGATGTATCCATTTGAACGATTTTTGGGGAGTTTGAAAAAGAAAATGAGCAATAGAGCAAAAGTTGAGGCATCTATGTCTGAATCAGTGATTGTCGACGAAATTGTGTCATTTGTTTCAACATATTTTCACCCAGACATTGAGACAAGGTTCAATATAGTGGGACGCAATTATGATGGGGGAGTCACTGATCCTGATGGAAAAATTTCAGTTTTTTCTTCTCCTGGTCGATTCCTTGGCAATAGAAAGTGCACGCGCATGCTAAGCAGAAAAGAATTAGAAGCGGCTAAACTCTATATTCTCCTAAACTGTGCTGAGGTCGAAGACTACTTGAAGTAAGCATTCTTCATTTGTTATTAAGTAATGTTAATCCTAATAACTTTAATACGAACTAAGCAACTTTATGTTCTCCTTGAATGCAGTATGTTCGAAGAACAGGCTGGAGACATTGCGCCTGAATTGATTTCAATAAGGACAGACAACGAATTTCCCTCCTGGTTTAATAATTATGTAAATGCCAATTCATTAATTCAATATTTTTAATAGAATTTGAAGTATGAGTTTTTTACTATCTATGTGTTTTTATTTAGATTTTGAACAACCTTGGAGATGCAAAAGCTGCGAGATTACAACCATTAGCACACGGTCCGTCCTTAAGAGTGAATGTATATAAGGGATATTTTGTCAATGGCTACGTATTCCACACCGAAGAATATGGCCAAACGAAATCTACTTGGAATAGCGGGGTCAATCTCAAGGGAAATCTCGATTATGAAGGCGTATTGAAAGAAGTTATTGAATTGGAGTACTTGCTTGGAAATTCTGTAGTTCTTTTCAATTGTGAGTGGCGGGATGCTGAGCGAGGCATTACAAAACATGGCACTTTTGATCTCGTTGACTTAAAGCATTCTTCTAGGCATAATGGTGATGATGTGTTCATTCTTGCATCTCAAGCACAACAGGTGTATATGACCCTCTACCCCCGTCGACGAAGAGAGTCTATCGGATGGTGGGCCGTATGGAAAACCAAAGCAAGAAGCACTTTTGATATAACATTGCGTGCAAAAACGTCTACTTCAAATATTGATTCATCATTAAATGATTGTTATCAGGAAGAGGAAATGCCTATACCTCCGATTATTTCCTTTAATGATAATGTCGAGGATGAAGCATTAATGGCCGAAAACACCCGTCCACTAGGGGAGGAAGTCACTTTCAATGAAATCGATGATGACAATGTGGAGGATGAGGAAGGAGAAGGGTATATATCTGGGTCCGATGATGAAGATGAGGAAGAAGACGACGACGAGGAAACTAGTGAAGAAGAAATTGAATTTTGTAGTGATAGTGATCAAGATTGTAGTGAATGAATAAGTTTAGTTTTAATTCAGATAATGTTTTGTATATAATGTTTTGTACATTTTATATCACTTATCACTGTAATATTATATCTATCTCATGATTTTCAATTTTACATGGTTACTCTTTACATGCTATGTAATATTACATCTATCTCATGATTTGGACAATAATAATAATAATAATAATAATAATAATAATAATAATAATAATAATAAATAATAATAATAATAATGGACATAAATATAATAATAATAAATAAATAATAAAATAATCAATAAAAATTAAAATAAAAATATACATATATGTATATATATAAATATCATTATTGTCTATTAAAATTGCTTGAATAGTCGATAGTTGAAATATTTCGGTTGCATTAATCCTATTGTTCTCTGAGTGTATACTAGACATGGTTGATTACACACTGTCGATTCTAATCGATAGTGTTTGATTGACCTAGTCTACGTCGTGCACTTGGAGACCATGGGGTTATGCTGTCAAAATTTCTTGATTTTCGATTATAAAGCAAGTAGACAAAGTGATATTTGCAATTCATACGTGTATTTCGGGATGGGATAGAAGCCAACCCCACTACTATCACGTACAACCACTACCATGGGGTTATGCTGGAGTGGAAAATCTCAAGTTTTTTGCACAAGCGTTAGGCCCAAAGATTGAAACATTGATTAATTATTGTAATAGTAAATCTACTTTCAAAGTTTCAATCTTTGGGCCAAATGCTTGTGCAAACTTGATATTTTCCACTCCAGCTCATTATAAATGTAAACCCTCTCTCTCTCTACCCCTCTCTATTTTGTTAATTTTGTGGTAGTGGTGGTAGTGGTGGTATACGTAGTAGTATTAGTAATAGTAGTGGTAGTAGTGGTGGTAGAAGTGGTAATAGTGGTGGTGGTAGTACGTAGTGGTGGTGGTAGTAGTAGTGATGGTGGTAGTGGGACTCTTTTCACATAGTGTATATTGGCTGCAAACATCTTACTCCATAATTTGCTTGGACATGTAGTCATTATTTTGAATGCTTCCTACTATTTAAATTTTGTTCTACTTGATAATATTTTTTGTCTACATATATAATATACTAGTTTAGATATGTCGGATCGAGGTGGCAATCGTTCAAAGAGAGGGAAGGTTGCGGGTTTTGTCCATCGTCTTGTTTCACCAAGGACGGGAGGGAGGGGATCTACTTCTGGTTCTGGACGTAGTGAACCATCCGGGCGGGTTAATTTGGACGCAATTATTAATGAGGAAGGAAAAATGGAAATATCTATCTCTCCCAGTGGCCAGTAAGTATTATTTAATTATAAATGTCATATATATAATGTTTACATTTTATTATTGTCTTTTTATTTGTATATATATTGATATATTGTTTTTTAATTAATATCTTAATAGGTTTATACATGCATGGTGGTGGTAGCGGTAGCAGCAGCGGCAGCGCTCGTGGTTGTTAAACATGATTTTTCATTGACATGTAATTAAACAAACAAACAAACATATGTAGTTTCTCTTTCTCTTTCCCTTTCCCCTTTTCCCCGGCCGTTTCCCCTTCCCTTTTCCCCTTTCCCCTTTCCCCTTTCCCTTTCCCCCTTTCCCCTTTCCCCTTTCCCTTTCCCCCTTTCCCCGGCCGTTTCCCGTTTCCCCTTTCCCCGGCCGTTTCCCCTTTCCCCTTTCCCCGGCCGTTTCCCCTTTCCCCTTCCCCTGTCGCTTGATTTGGACAAACATATGTATTTTATTTGATGTACAAGAGAAACAGGTTGTTTGTGTGTGTTTGTAGTTTGTAATTGTATTTGTTTAAAACAGGTTGTTTGAACAGGTTTACAGCCTTTTACAGGTGGTTTAATAATAAAACAGAATTTTTTTTTTAAAATCTTACCAGATTACCGACGGAAATTTCCGTCGGTAAATTAATAAAAAAAAATAAATAATACTGATTTCCAGCGGAAATATCCGTCGGAAAATAATAAAAATTAAAGAAATAAAACTCATTACCGACGGATATATCCGTCGGTTTATGGTTTCGATTTTCGACGGACATATCCGACGGTAAATTTTATGGATTCCGACGGTTATAACCGTCGGTAATGGTTTCATTTACCGACGGATATATCCGTCGGTTTATGGTTTAGATTTCCGACGGACATATCCGACGGTAAATTTTATGTATTCCGACGGTTATAACCGTCGGTAATGGTTTTATTTACCGACGGATATTTCCATCGGTAACCTCCGGCAATTGCTCCGGTTAACCGGCCGGCGTTACTCATTTTCGACGGACGGTTCCCGGCGGAATTTCAGATTTTCCGGCGGACAATCCGCCGGTTTTTCAGGCGGAATTAGTCCGTCGGTATTACCAACCAATTATTTCCGACGGAACCCGACGGACGAATTCCGTCGGTAATATCCATTTGCCGACGGAAATGTGGAATTACCGACAGAAATTTCCGTCGGTAAAAGGTCTTTTTCTAGTAGTGTCACTTCGTTCCAAAGTTAATAATCACAATACTAAAATGTTAAATTTAGTGTACTTCCGTGATGCTAGATAAATATCAATGTCCATCTTTTTCTTTTATATATTTTTGATGACGCCAAGCTTTTCAGGGTCAGGAGCGGTTCAAGGATATATGGCTAGGATATTTTGATGGTTTGTTTGTACCTAAATCACAACACAAGTAAGCACCGTTAAGGTCAAAGTTGGATGTTACTCCAACTCAGGCCCTCGGGTGTGAGAGTAAGAATACTGAGATAATAAGGCTTGGAATATCTTGGTGTGTGTGTGTGATTAGGGTTTAGAGTAATATGGCTTACTCGATATATCTGGAACTTACCTTGCCCAAGGGGACAAAGACCTTCTATTTATAGGCAATGTAGTGGTGCTTGTTGAGGTAAGCAATGAGATCAGCCCTAGGGGGCACTTTGGTATTTGGCCAGCTACACGTGTCCGCGGCCTAATTGGCCTGTCGGGGAGGAACATTGATCGTCGAGGGGGCATGGCTGAAAGGACATGAGCCGTGTAGATGGCTTGGCGCATTAAATGAAATAGTAGGCGCCTAACTGAGCCGCATTGAATGCGTGATGGGGGAGCTGGCAACTTGCATGTCAGAGCCAGTAAGCTAACTTGCTCAGTAAGGCTTGGTATAAACCGGGAAGCAGACATGTGCCCGTGGTCAACATCGTGGCCGCAGTCAAAGGTATTTGACGCGGGCACAGATGGAGCGGTCATGCCTCCTGCGGGCATGGGTCCCTACGGACATACAATCTGCGGGCACGGACCCAACGGTCACAGGTCGTACGGGCACGAATATAGCGGTCAGGATCCTTCCGGTCTTTGATAGGATTAATGCGGGGAGGGACGCGGTCTTGACCTTAAGGGCCTATCTGTCCGCGGTCTTCCCCCCAGCGGTCTAGGAACTGCCACGTCACTGATTCCTTGGACCAGACCGAGCGCGGGCCCGATCCAGTAGATCCGGGCTCATCAATGGCCCCTAGCTCCGAGTGTGATTATTTATGGTCTGAGCGAGGAGGTACTAGAAGCTCGGTAGGATTAGATCGCCGCTTTGGCGAGCACCAGTGTTAGCATTTTTGTTGGTTGTTGCTTGGCCCCATGGGCCTATGGGAACGTTCGGGAGGCGCCAGTGAGAGACACGTGGCCCCTTGCATGATGTGCCTCCCGGTTAATCATGTGGGCCCCTGGGCAGATGAAAAGACGGGGCGTGGTACATACAGGGGTACGTGTCAGTCATCCAAGGGGGGTAATAAATGCTCAACCGGCGGAATTTTCAAATTTTCAAACGTTTGGAGACGGTTCAGGGTCCGAGGCGTGGTTTGTAGGCTAATTAAAACGGGTTAATGGGTTAACCCGTATAGGTAGGCCTTATAAATACCAAACCCATAAACCTCAAACCCTTTTTACCGTTTCCAAACCTTCAAAGAGCCCTTGAGAGAGAATTTCTTGCTGCGATTTCTGTGCTAGCGTTCTTCGAATCCAACCTTCAAGTCTTTTTTCGTAAGTAATTTTGGGGTGTTCCTTCTGTGTTTCTTCTTCATCTCTTTCTATTTTTCTTTTCTGGGTTTTGTAAAATGACCACTCGTGAGTTTGGACCCCGCCGTCCCATAGAATTAGGAGATGGATCCACCCCTGATACCTTTGCCGTTTGTAAACGGACGGGGGGAATCTTTAGGAAGGTAGGGCTAGGGTTGATAAGGCTATCCTTGCATAGCTTCCTGTATTTCTGTGAGAAAGACGATTGGGGGCCTTTCGTCCCACCCCGGTTGTGGGAGGCCAAGAGGAAGTACATTTATAACCGTGATGTACTGGTGTTGGGGGATCACCGTAGGCTAAGAAATTTTGTGATGGGGGTTTTGTGCAGGTTTGCCCGCGAGAGAGATCAGGCTCTGAACACCGTTGAATTAGTGAGGAGAGCGATTCGCGTCCCCGAAGTAATTTGTGACTGGGAAAAGTGTGAACTGATGGATCCTGAACAAACCAATGCTTCGTGGGCACCGGGCACGGACCTGAATGACCCTTTGGATGTTCTGCCCCTGAGGACCATATTTCCCAATGTGCCCGCGGCCCCTAATAACCCAATTGACCTGAGTAGCAGCGAAGAGCTGGAGCCTCTGAACTTTGAGACTACTGGAGGCGGAGAGAATGAGGCTGAAGTAACCTCTGCCCGCGGTGATGCCACCGGTCTCTTTGGCTCGTCGAGCTCGGAGACCGAGGAGGATGACCGCGAGGTTGAGGATAGGAGGGCCGCGGGGACCTCCAAGAGGGATAATGAGACTACGAACATAGTCGATGCTTTTTCTGACCCTGACTCCGAGGAGGAGGAGATAGTGGTGGCCCCTGCCCGGAATAAAGGCAAGAGGCCAGCTGCTAAGGTGAACCCTGGCCGTGGCCGCGGTAAGAAAGCCAAGGAGGTGGCTACTATTGACTGGGAGGAGGATATATATGAGGTCTACAACGTTGATCGCAACGCCTTCCGTGTCCGCACCCTTGGGCATGTCCATTTGAAGGATAAGGACAAGCTGCGGCCAGAAACCATAGCAGATGTCCGCGAGGACAACAGAGCCTGCGTCTTCTATGGGGCCCAGTTTGAGAATGGCTTGAGGCTGCCTTTGGACCCCTTCTTTTACTTCTTCCTTGAGTTCAACCACTGCCTGCCCATGCACCTGACTCCCAACGCCATCAGGGCTATTGTGTCCTTCATAGCTGTTTGCAGATTCTTGGGCTATGAACCTACCCTGGCCGGGCTTTACGCCTATTATCAGAACCAAATCAGCCGGGGCATTCTGAGTTTGAAGGCTAGGAATTACTCTACCAGGACCTTCTCTCCCCCATCGAACAAATTTGACCAATGGAACCAGAGGGATATTTTGGTCATTGAGTCCAGATTTGGTTGGCCCTTCTCCAAACCCTCAAGTCCAGTCCCGATGAAGGTGGCCGCTAGTAGTTATCCTGACCCATCCTCCGCCGATGCCATGCGATGTGCCCTAGAGAAACATCTGGCCACCTATCTCGACCGCGGGGAGGAGCCTGTTTATGATGTGGGCTCTATCGTTGAAGACGAGCCTCTCTTGATCTACTCGGGGGTGGCTCCTCGCAGGGAGGACGCCCCTCATGCCCTCAGAGTAGAAATAGAGCCCTTGCCCCGTGACCCTGATTGGAGGGTGCACGAGCACTACCAATTTAAGGCCGACTGTAGGACCTGTATGCTGGGCGCCGAGTGCGATCCTCCCGAACTCATCGGTCTCTGATTCCTTTTGTAAAACTGTTGCTTTATTTTGTCTTTGATTTTTTGACCTATCCGCTAACCATTTTTCTTTCTCTCCAGAATAGATCCCGAGGAGTACAATTTCTGATGACCCCCTTAAGTGCTTCTCAGTTGAAGGCCAAAAACATGAAGGCCAACAAGGAAGCTGCTCAGAAGAGGCAGCATGAATTGGGAGGTGTCCCGGGCAAGGACAAGACTGTGCCCGTGATGAGCAGAAGAAGCGGGGAGCCTCTGTCTGCTCCCAAGGTTATCAACACCACGGGGAATCTGCCTCCACCCCCCAGGGGTCCTCCTCCAGCCAACGCTGTCCGAGTTCCCTCTCCAGGCCGCACTATCTCTTCCGGCCATCACGTGGATTCCCGGAAGAGGAATGAAAGGGACGGGGAGGAGGGGTAAGGACATAGGAAGCTCCAGAAAGTTGGGGATGCTCCTCCCCGGACTACCACTGCTCCAGCCGCCTCATCCACCTCTCCTCCCATTGGGGGGTCAATCTGCTCGGTGGCTTACCCGGTGGCCCCTCTGACCACCTGCGAGGAGACTCTGGCCGTCAGAAGAAAACTATCTGATGTGCCCACTATAACTGGGGTGGACATTTACACCCGGAATTCAGCCAACGCCTCCGTGGGGATCGGGCTGGTGAACCGCCTCTACTCCCTGGACTTCTACAAAAATTTAGTTGCCGAGGAGAATGCCTCTGCCCTGGTGGGGGATATAGGCCTCGCTCTTACCGAGGTAAATGATCGCTCTTTTCTTTGCCTTCACCCTTTCCCCTCTTTCAATCTTTGTCTAATTCTCACTCTCCTTCCCCGCAGGTGAGTAATAAGGTGCTGCGGCTGCGGGAGAGCTGCGATACCTTGACCGCCGATGTGGAAAACAAGACTTCCATTTTGGCGGGCAAACTCCGCGAGCTGGATGCGGCTCAAGAGAGGGTTGGGACCTTGATCTCCCTTCTTGATGCCAAGGATAAGACCATCTCCATCAAAGAGAATGACCTGAAGGGTTTTCAGGAGAGGCTGACGGAGGTGGAGGAGAGCTTGAAAAAAGCTAAGGGGGAGAGGGATGAACTCCGGGGGAAGAGGGCTGAGTGGGAGCCCAGGAACAAAGAGCTTGTTGCCAAGCTGGAGGCCACGAAGGTGACCGTGGACACCTTGGAGAAGAAGGTGGATGAGCTGTCCGAGCAGCTGCTCCCTTACAAAAGGTTGGAGGCAGAGGGGAAGTCCGCTCTTGATGATGTCCGCAAGGAGGCGGTTGAAGAATATAAGAACTCCGAGGAGTTCAAAAACTGGCTCATCGCGGAGAATCTGGCTCAGTATGAGGTCGGGGTCCAGACACAGATTCGGAACTTCGCGGCCACGGGCATGCGCTAGTTCCTCTGTCCGAGGATGAGGTTAAGGGCTTGGATCTGTCCGCAGCGGCCTCCTTGCCTCCTGTGGCCGAGGTGACTGCCCTTAGCCTCATCGCCGAGCTGGATGAGCTGAGGTTTGGGAAAACCCTATACCTCTGGGGGAAGCCATAACTCGCGTCCTTCCAAACGGGCCTGCTATTGGTGATCTCTTTCCTCAGCGGGCAGCCCCTGCTCCGGCCTCTGCTGAGCCTACCTCTGACCCTATAACGGACTTGTTGGTGAATAGGCTTCCTTCTCCAACTCCGGCTTCAGAGGCGGGCACAGAAGGTGCGGCCACAGAGTCCTCGGAGGCCCCCAAGGATCAAGCTCCTTTAGCATAGGCCTTTTTTGTTTTTTGTTTTTGTAATAGATGGTAGGAACCATGTAAATACTCATTTTTCCTTAATACAAGAATTTTTCTTTCCTTCCTGTATTTGTTTATCTTAATTGCTCGTCTTGTAGGCTATTTTGAGTATTTAGCAATTTTCGAGCACCTTAGTACTTGCCTTCTTGCTTCATACTTTTTCCAGTGTTTTTGACTAACAATTAAATTTTATACTCTCCTTCTGCGGTCAAAAGCTTAATAGGCCCTTTTCCCGCATTCTTTGAGTTTTCCTAACTCTTTATTCAAAACCCCTTGAGGTTTTTAGTGAGAGTCAGCCTTATTTCTCTGTGACCGCGTTTGTTTAGCCTTGTGGCAAATTTAGGGGTCTTGACCCCAGTTTGTCTATTTGGCTTTGTTAAACTCCTTTGATCACTCCCATCCATTTACACTTATTCCCAGCCTTGCGAGCCGTGGTGTAAGTCAAAAGCAGCCAGGACAAGCTACTTTCATAGGCATGTAGAAGGTGGCCGTGAGGCTATTGTCTATGCAACAGAAGGTAGGAGCATATTTAGCATAGAGGCCCTTTAACCCCCTGGCATCTGTATCCCCTTATTGGAGGTTCACGCTTTTTAACCCTTTATTCAAAACCCCTTGAGGTTTTTTGTGAGGGTCTCATGGCGATCAGGTGAACGGGCTTATATGTAGGCCTTTGTCACATACAGGCATACGAGTAACGGCCCTAACGAGGACCTTCGCGACCGAGCGGCGTACTTTCGGTCTTTGTCCCCGCTGGCATCTATATCCACTTATTTTTGGTGGTGTCAAATGGACAGGATGGAGTATCCTCCCCGCGATCTAGTACGGACGTAATGGCCCTTTGTACATATATAGGCTTGCGGATCTTAAAGGATCTTTGCGCATCAGTAGGTAGGAGCTCATATGTTTGCTCTTTAACCTACTGGCATCCGCTTGCGGGCATCCACTTTAGCTTTTGAAATTTGGTGGGAATAGGTTTTTGCATCAAAATATGATGATAACTTCTCACATATATATATATAGGGGTCTATACTCCCTCCAAAAATTACAAAGATTTCAAAAGAAGTATCTTTTAAGGTGATCGCTATTCCAAGTGTGCTTAAGCTCTGCTCCTTCTCTTGGTCGCAATATGTAGGTACCCTCCTTGACTATCTTGGTAACCTCATATGGTCCCTCCCATTTCGGGGACAGTTTATTGAAACCAGGTTGGGCCCCTTGGACCTCTACCCTTCTAAGTACCCAATCTCCAACTGAAGAACTCCTCCTATTCACCCTTTTATCGTGGTGCTTCTTTGCTTTCTGCTTGTATTTCACCATTTTTTCATATGTCCGCATTCTCTTTCCTTCGAGATCGTCCAGGTCACACCTTCTGTTTGCCTCGTTTTGAGACTCGTCGAAGTATGTGACTTTGTACGAGGGTAGGGCAACCTCAACTGGAGCCATTGCCTCTGACCCATACGTGAGCGAGAAAGGAGTTTCTCCTGTAGAATTTCTTATAGTTGTCCGAACAACCCATTATGCGGTCTGGAGCTCGTCCAACCATCGTCCTCCTCGCCCCTCCAAATTTTTCTTTAGGGCGGACAGGACTAGCTTATTTGCGGCCTCAGCCTGGCCGTTTCCTTGAGGATATGCCACTGCAGATTTGCGGTGTTGTACTTTCATTCTCTCACACTCCGCGGTGAACTTTGCGGAGAACTGAGTGCCATTGTCTGAAATTATTGCTCGGGGAACTCCAAATCGGCAATAGATGTGGTCGTGGACGAAATTGATAGTGTTCTCCTCGGAGATGGTAGCTAAGCCCTTGGCTTCTGTCCATTTAGTAAAATAATCCACGGCCACAACAGCATACTTAATGTTTCCTCTAGCAGTTGGAAATGGTCCAATAAGATCTATCCCCCACGTATCAAACGGCCATGATGGTACTACCAAAGTCTGCTCTGTTATTGGTAGTCTAGGAATGTCCGCAAATCTCTGGCACTTATCACACTTTCTGACGTACTCTTGTGCATCCCTCCTCATCGTAGGCCAAAAGAAACCTTGGAATTTGATTTTGTCTGAGAGAGTGCGAGCACCTCGATGTCCGCCACAAACTCCTTCATGGACCTCATAGAGTAAGTTGGTGACCATGTGAGTTTTGACACATCTCAGCAAAGGCTTGGTGAACGACCATCGAAAAAGTACCCCTTCGAGGACGAGGTATTTCGCGGACACTGTTCTGATGGCTCTAGCCTTTACTGGATCCTCGGGGAGGGTCTGCTTCTCGATGTAATCCTTGATCTCATCTACCCAGTCCCTTTCTTGATCCTCAAGATTGTTTATCTGAATTCGATCTATAACAGGTCTTTCTAAGAACTCAATCTGGCAATCTGCTTCTAATTCCTCAATTTCTTGATCGGTTATTCTGGAGAGGAGGTCAGCTTCCACATTATCCTCTCTCATGACTTGGTTCAGCTCATAGTAGGTGAAATTTTTGATGAGGGTTTTTGCAAGGCCACAGTACTGAGTTAGCACTGGGTTGATAGTATCATACTCCCCCTGATTTGATTAACTATGAGCTGAGAGTCACTATTGATCTCTATATTCTGAACTCCCAAGTCTCTTGCCAATTCCATGCCTGCTATAACCGCTTCATACTCAGCCTGATTGTTAGATGCCTCGAATTTGAACCTTAAGGCCCTCTTAAATTTCTCCCCGCAGGGTGCGATCAGAAGTATGCCCGCGCCACTAATTAGCTTGCTCGCAGAGCCGTCCACGTATAAAATCCATACCTCCTCTGGACGCTCCCTTGGCTGTATAATTTCTGTGCTCGGGCTATTTGGGACTTCTTCAGATTGTGCCCGCTTTCTTTTTCCCAGGTCGCTGTCCGCCATTCTGAATGATGATTCTACCACAAAATCTACTAAGGCCTGCGCTTTGATTGTCTTTCTCGGGAAGTAGGTGATCTGGAACTCAGTGAGCTCGATATACCAAGCTAGCATTCTCCCCGAGGACTCTGGTTTGTGTAAAACCTTTCTAAGCGGGGCCTCAGTCAGTACAGTTATAGGGTGTGCAGAAAAGTAAGCTCTTAATTTTCGAGCAGATACAAGCAAGGCGTAAGCTAACTTTTCTATATTAAGATAACGCCCTTCTACGGCGGACAACGCCTTAGATACATAATAAACTGGTTTTTGGGAGTTATTATCCTCCCTTACAAGAACGGCGGCTCTTGCCCGCGATCGATGCTTGCTAAAAACAAAAAACTCTTCCAGGGCATAAACTCTTTGAGTAGAGGTGGCTGCCCGAGGTATGTCTTGACTTCTTCAAAAGCTTGATGGCATTCTTGATTCCATGCAAATTCATCAGGCTTCTTCCCCCCTTTTAGAGTTTTGAAGATGGGGAGGCATCTCTCTGCTGACCGCGAGATGAAGCGGCCAAGTGCGGTGATGCGACCATTGAGTTTTTGTACATCCTTTACGCAAGCAGGAGGTTTCATGTCCAATAGGGCTTGGATTTTTTCTGGATTAGCCTCTATCCCTCTTTGATTGACCATGAATCCGAGGAACTTGCCCGCCTTGACCCCAAAAGCGCACTTAAGGGGATTTAGCTTCATGTTATTGCGGCGCAAGTTTTTGAAGGTTTCCTCCACGTCGAGCTCGTGGGAGTTTTCCTTAGTCTTTATAACCATATCGTCAATGTAGGCCTCAAGATTTCTGCCTAGTTGGTTTTTGAAGACCAGATTGACCATTCGTTGATATGTGGCTCCTGCATTTTTTAGCCCGAAGGGCATCATTTTGTAGCAATAAGTCTTGCCCGCAGCGATGAAAGCAACGGAGCGGACATCTTCAGGAGCCATTTGGATCTGATGGTAGCCGGAGTATGCATCAATGAAGCTCAATACTCTGTGGCCGGCTATAGAATCCACCAATCTGTCTATGCGAGGAAGAGGGAAGCAGTCTTTGGGGCATGCCTTGTTGAGATCCGTGAAATCAACACACATCCTCCACTTGCCGTTGGATTTTTTGACCATAACCACATTGGCTAGCCATTTTGGGTAGGTAATCTCCTTTATTATCCCCGCTTTGAGTAATTTTTCTACCTCTTCCTTGATCGCCATTTCTTTCTCCGGAGAGAAGTACCTTGATTTTTGATGGATGTTTTTGAAGGATGGGTCATCATTGATTTTATGGAGGATCACGTCCTTGCTGATTCCTTGCATATCCTCCACCCTCCAAGCGAACACATCACAATTTGCTCTAAGGAACTCGATGAGTATCCTTCTCTCCTCGCAGTGAATTTCCAGCCCAACCTTAACAGTTTGCTCGGGGAAGTGGGGGTTGATGACCACCTCCTCGAGCTCGTCGTTAGGTTGAAGGTCGCTGATCTCACGATTGTGCAAGGAGTCGATGATAATAGTGGGGGGGTTGACCTGAGCTCCGGTCAGTGTTGCCATAGAGTATATGACATCGCGGTCAATCTCTCCCTCAATTCCTCGATCAATGTATCCTCCCTCAATAGGGGCCAACTGTTTGGATTTTCTGCTCGTCTTGAGCTCCACCTTAGTGAAATGGAAAGAAAGCATGCCAATTGGAATTGGCGGTGGCACAAGTGCTAGGGCCTTCCCTTTCTTCGTTTTGTCCTCGCCCTCTATCTGCGGGCAGGATGTCTGGCCTTTATTTGCCTTTCTCTTCTCCTCGAGTGCTCGGAGGAATCTCCCGGGCTGATTCTTGATGGTAGCAACCCCACCCGGGGTGTTAAATTTCACCCTTTGGTGGGGAACGGAAGCAACTATTCCCAATTCGGCTTGAGCAGTTAGGACTAGAATAGCATTGTATTGGGAAGGAAGATCGACCACCATGAAAGTGATTTTGGCCGTCTTCTGCATGGTTTTTCCCCAATAGTTACTTCAAACACAATCGTCCCCTTTACCCCAACTGCGTGATTTGTGAAGCCTTCCAACATGCCCGCATAAGGAGCCAGGTTAGCCTCGGTCATCCTCATGCTAACCAACGTGTGGTAGTAGAGGATGTCTCTGGCCGCGCCCGTATCAATTAAGACTCGGTGTATGTTGGCCCGGTTAATTTTCATTGGGATGGTAATGGGCTGTGTAGAGTGAAATAGGGAGGAGGCAAGTTCACTCTTTTTGAACCCTATTTCCTGCTCTTCTTCCGTAGTCATGGGGGGAATCAGAAAAACTTTCTCCAAAGTGCAGATTTGAAGGGAGAGTTGTTTATTGGAGGGAGGCTCCTCGCCAATGAAATGAATGTCATAATCCTCCAAATCCTCATCATAGTTATCTCTCTCATTCCTTTCGGGGCCACGTGTATTTCGTGCCCGCTGCTGGTTATTGTTGTTGGGGGCATTGTTGTTGTTCCCTTTAACCCACTGGGTCAGCTCCCCGTTATTGATTTTCTGCTGGATTATTCTCTTTAGTTGGAAGCAATCTTCAGTACCGTGCCCGTGGTCGTTGTGATACTCACAGAACTTAGCCCTACTCCTCTCATTTGGTTTTCTGAGCATTGGGGGAGGAGGAGGAAAATCTGAGGCTCTCATTATTACCACTCTTGGCTCGGTGAGCTCGGTGAAAGGTGTACTATCCACTGCCTTCCGGAGTTTGTCTGATCCACGGCCTCTGTTTTTGCCCTGATTATTAGTGCGGGCAGGCTCCGGGGTGGTCTCCTGGACTTGACTTATTCTCTCCTTTGCGGAGGCTCGGGGAGCGGGCACGTTTGGCTCTTCGGCAGAGGCTATGGCCGAGGCTCTTTCATACATTTCCTCCACGGTTTTTGGCGGGCTGGAGGCAAAATTCATCTTGAGGAAAGAGGAGGTGAGGCCGCCCTCAAAACAGAGTCTGATGTCTCCTCCTTCTAAGTTTACAATCTCCTCGCTCACCTTTCTGAACCGAGAGATGTAATCTTTTGTTGCTTCGCCAGGGGCCTGCTTGACACGGACAAGGTCTGTCTTTGGTCTAGCGGGCACACCAGCACCAGCAAAGGCATTAAGAAAGATGCTCCTGAACTGGTTGAATGATTGGATGGACCGAGGTTTGAGAGCCAGCATCCAGGATAGGGCTTTGCCCGTGAAGGTCGCAGCCAAGGCTTTGCACATCACGGACTCCTCCGAGGAGAATAGAGCCATTTTCCCCTCAAATCGTCCCATATGACTCTTGGCATTTTTGGAGCCATCATTGGTGTCCATCTGGGGGGGCTTGCCCCTCTGAATAGGTGCCCGCGCAATTTTGTCGCTGAAGGCATCCATGGTGCGGCCACATTTCTGGGCAGCCTTCTGATGGGTTTCCCACATCTTTTGCATGAAATCTGCGAACTCAGGGTTCTGACTATCAACCTTCTGCTTCTTAGCTCGTGGAGTCACGGCCTTCCCCTTGGCCGGAGCCAAGGGTCTGGCTTTGGACTTCGCACGTAGATTGGATTGGGCCTCTTCTCCAACCTCCTCGCTATCTTCAACTTGCACCACCGTGCGTTTGGCAGGCTGCCCGCGGTCAAGGGTTGGTTCAACCCGGTTTGCCCCCTAGCTTGACTAGCAAGCGACTTTGGGGGAGCTCGTTGGGAGAACCTTAGTGACCCCTGAGGGAACTGGAGCCCTCCGTTGGCCTCTATCTCAAACATTTCCAATTGAGCGTCGGCGATGGCCATGGCCTCTGCGACCAGCTTCTCCTTGGAGGCCAGGATTTCTGTCCTTCTCAGGATTTGCTCCGGGGAGAGTGGAGTGTTTAAGGCAATATTTTTCAGAGGAGCTTGGGGGATTTTTGGGCTATTATTTAGGAGGGCTTGGGCTTTTTCAGCTCGGGCCTCGTCTGTCAGTTTGTGTATAGCTATCTGGCCGGGGGAAAGGGTATGAGTAGACTGGGAACGGGCCCCCATACGGTTGAAAACAGAGGTCGCAGCCTTTCCCTTATTGACATTAGAAGGTGAGGCCTGATTATCCTCTTCTAGGGTCAAATGACCAGCGTTTTGCAATATTCTAGACATGTTTGGAAGAGAAGGAATATGACTGAAAAGGAGAGCTTTTGACAGTCAGTTGTTTAGAATACAAGGTGTATCTGGAAACAAAGATTTTAAGCGGGAAAAACTAACGAAAGTCAGATTCCCGGCAATGGAACCACTGATGACGCCAAGCTTTTCAGGGTCAGGAGCGGTTCAAGGATATCTGGCTAGGATATTTTGGTGGTTTGTTTGTACCTAAATCACAACACAAGTAAGCACCATTAAGGTCAAAGTTGGATGTTACTCCAACTCAGGCCCTCGGGTGTGAGAGTAAGAATACTGAGATAATAAGGCTTTGAATACCTTGGAGTGTGTGTGTGTGTTTAGGGTTTAGAGTAATATGGCTTACTCGATATATCTGGAACTTACCTTGCCCAAGGGGACAAAGACCTTCTATTTATAGGCAATGTAGTGGTGCTTGTTGAGGTAAGCAATGAGATCAGCCCTAGGGGGCACTTTGGTATTTGGCCAGCTACACGTGTCCGCAGCTAATTGGCCCTGTCAGGGAGGGAACATTGACTGTCAGTGGGGGCATGGCTGAAAGGGACATGAGCCGTGTAGATGGCTTGGCGCATTAAATGAAATAGTAGGCGCCTGACTGAGCCGCATTGAATGCGTGATGGGGGAGCCGGCAACTTGCATGTCAGAGCCAGTAAGCTAACTTGCTCAGTAAAGCTTGGTATTAACCGGGAAGCAGACATGTGCCCGTGGTCAACATCGTGGCAGCGGTCAAAGGTATTTGACGCGGGCACAGATGGAGCGGTCATGCCTCCTGCGGGCATGGGTCCCTGCGGACATACAATCTGCGGGCACGGACCCAACGGTCACAGGTCGTGCGGACACGAATATAGCGGTCAGGATCCTTCCGGTCTTTGATAGGATTAATGCGGGGAGGGACGCGGTCTTGACCTTAAGGGTCTATCTGTCCGCGGTCTTCCCCCTAGCGGTCTAGGAACTGCCACGTCACTGGTTCCTTGGACCAGACCGAGCACGGGCCCGATCCAGTAGATCCGGGCTCATCATTTTTAATTTTTGGTTGTAATACAAAACATTATAAACTATTATTTAGCCAAACCTTCCGTATGAATGTATTTTTAATAGAACTCCAATTTGGACATCTTCCTGTTCCTGCAGATTGACCAAAATAATTTATTCATCAGTTGACTTGGGCCAAATCACAACTCCTTTTCCAATCCTATATAAGTTGAGACTTAGCGTCCCCATTTCCTCAACATTATTCCAATCATTTTCTCTCTTCTTCTCTCCTCGTAATAACCTCTCTCTCTCTCTCTCTCTCTCTCTCTCTCTCTCTCTCTCTTCCCTTAAAAACATTCATAATTCACACTACATAATATCTCATACATATAGAACTAAAATGGGTTTTTCAACATCCTCTTGGTGGATTAATGCTACTCTCTTGGCAATTATATTATTCCATGGCATCTCTTTTGCCGAAAAACCTCCAAACTACACCTTCTTGCACCAAGCAACCACTGCTCCTAGAGTTTCCCACTATGACTACATCGTTGTCGGTGGCGGCACCGCTGGTTGTGCATTAGCCGCCACTCTTTCCGGGAAATACACAGTCCTCCTCCTTGAACGTGGTGGGTCCCCCTATGGTAACACCAATATAACAGAAATTGAGCCATGGATTGAACACCTTTCCGATGGCTCTCCAGGATCACCTGTCCAGCCCTTTATATCTGAGGATGGTGTTAGAAATTAACGCCCCCGTGTTCTAGGTGGTGGGACCGCCATCAATGCTGGCTTCTATTCACGCGCTCAAACCAGCTTCGTCAGAGAAGCTGGCTGGGAGGGTAAATTGGTCAATGAGTCTTTCCGATGGGTTGAAAACAAGGTTGCTTTTCAACCCCTAATTAGGGGATGGCAATCAGCATTTAGAGCCGGGATGATAGAAGCTGGAATAAGGCCTTATAATGGATTTACTTATGATCATATTACCGGAACTAAAGTTGGCGGAACCATATTTGATGCTAATAGAAATAGGCACACTTCTGCTGATTTACTAGAATATGCCAACCCAAGAAGGATTACAGTATTGCTCCATGCAACTGTTCACAGAGTACTTTTCAACACCAGAGGTTAGTATATATGCTTCCTTCCATTTAGTATATTGCATGTACATGTATTTACATTTGTTAAAAACTTAACGGCTTTTTGTTTCCAACAGATAAGTCGAGACCTGTGGCTAACGGAGTGGTCTTCACAGACTCATTAGGGCGTCCACACAGAGCGTATCTAAGGGCTAACTCCAAGAGTGAAGTTATACTTTCTTCGGGAGCATTAGGAAGCCCACAACTCTTGATGTTGAGCGGCTTGGGTCCTAAAAAACACCTTGAGTCCCTTAACATCAAAGTCGTTTTGGATAATCCTCAAGTTGGCCAAGGCATGCAAGATAACCCTATGAACAATGTCTTTATACCCTCTCCGATCCCCGCTGATGTTGATGCCATACTTCTTGCTGGTATTACTAGCCATGGAAACTACATTGAAGGGGGATGTGGCCTCAACATTGGAGGTGGAAGTCCAAGCGACTATGGATCCTAAACTACAAGGAAGAGGAGGAGCCTAAGTCGGAGGAGGTGGTGAGATCGAAGGAGGAAAAACTCGTCGGGATTTTCTGTCGTTGAGAGCGGCCGCGCTCGTGGTGGAGGGCGACCGCGCTGGAGGTTCAACGAGGGTGTATAAGCTTCGGCTGTTGAGGGCGGCCGCGCTGGCCTTGAGGGCGGCCGCGCTTCGCCCAGGATCTTCAGCAGCAGTTTTTTATTCAGTTTCCTATTTTGATTAGAACTCTTCTTAAATTAGATTTAGGGTTCCTTGTATTACTATATAAACATAAATCCGGCCTAGAACATATTGAAGCAACATATTAGAGAGGTGTCTAATACATATTGGCTTGGCAATTGCCCCCGGACGTAGTTCACGAGTTGGTGAATGAACCGGGTAAACAACTCTTGTGTTCTTGTGTGTGATTGTTTCTTTCTTGTACGTGTGGGTGTGTTGATTTCTTTGTGTTGATTGCAACGGGGGAGCACCAATTTCACAACAACTGGTATCAGAGCTTTGGTTCGGTGGATTCAAAAATTTTTTCATTAGTTGATTAATTTTGAATCGCGTTCTTGGAGATTTTGGTGAAGCAGTCAAGATGAAGACCCAAATCGAGAAATTCAGCGGTGTGAATTTTACGTTTTGGAAGACAAGGATTGAAGATTACCTTTATTGTAAGGATCTTCATAAGCCCTTGAAGGAGAAGCCCGAAGACATGACACAAGGAGAATGGGAGATCTTGGATCGGAAGGCGTTAGGAGCGGTAAGGAGTGCCCTAACCGACGACGTTGCACGGAACGCTATGGAGGCCAAGACAACGGTGGAGTTGCTACAAACGCTGTCGGACATGTATGAGAAGCCGTCGAATATCAATAAGGTGCATTTGATAAAGAGGTTTGCGAATGCGAAGATGTCAAAGGGCGGCGGCGGCAAGTCATATCGGCAATTTCAAAGGTATGGTGGACCAATTGAAAAGTGTTGATATTACTTTCTCCGATGAAGTGCTAGCTTGTTTTCTTCTAAAATCGTTGCCTGATAGTTGGGAGGTTACTGTCACAACGATTAGTACGTCGAAAACAGCATTGGTGTATACGGAGGTTAGAGATCTCGTCCTTCAAGAGGAGTTGCGAAGGAAGGAGAAAAGGGGAGAATCGTCCGTAGATGGGGCTGCACTTAGGGTGGAGAGAAAAAGGGGTGGACCTAAGGGGAAAAAGGTCAAGTGCTACAATTGTGGTGAATTGGGGCACATCGCTTATATTTGTCCGGGAAAAGGTGGTTGTGCGCACGTGGTGGATGATGGTGGTGATGTATTAATCCTAGGGGAGGAGCAGTCGGGTGAAGATTGGGTGTTGGATTCTGGAGCTTCTTGTCATGCTAGTGGGGATGCGGAATCAATGAGGCGTTACAAAACCGGAGATTTTGGGGTTCTCTATCTTGGTGATGGTCAACCATTGAAGATCAAAGGTAAGGGGGATGTGATGATGAAGACACCTAACGGGGCTGTTTTACAACTACACAACGTGATGCATGTTCCGGATTTGAGGAGGAGAGTGATTTCTGTGGGACAACTTGACAGTGAAGGGTATGGTGTTTCTTTCATTGGTGGGTCTTGGGAAGTCACAAAAGGGGCTAAGGTGTTGGCTCATGGGGTTAAGGGGAAGACGTTGTACTCTACCTACAATGTCGCTTTACGTTCCGGTGGGAGCAAGAGGCTTAAGAACCGGCTGTTGGTGTAAAAGGGGAGACATCAAGAAACGGTATGTTGGGAGGACACAAAGTTGATCAACGCGGTGTGGATGTCCAAGGGCCCTAACAGAGAGCGGTTTCGAGACCAAGAACGATCGATGCAAGAAACAAGGTGTGTCCAAGTTTCAAGGGGAGGCATTGCGAGGAAGGTGGGTGCGGAGGGAGAAGGCGAAGTTAGACTTGCGGGGAGAAATCAAGGTAGAAGCTGATTTGGGGAGGCAAGAACGATCTAACACGGAGAGGTTGAAACGTCGCTTGGTTTCAACTCGCCTTAGTACTTGAGGAGAGGTGCGGTAGTGTCAAGCCAATATGGAAGAGGGGGAATGTGTTCGAAGGTCTTTACTCTGTGGTGGGAGTTAATGGGTGATTTTATGTTTGTTGGTTTAGTCTCCGGTGGGAGATTGTTGGGATTGGATCCTAAACTACAAGGAAGAGGAGGAGCCTAAGTCGGAGGAGGTGGTGAGATCGAAGGAGGAAAAACTCGTCGGGATTTTCTGTCGTTGAGAGCGGCCGCGCTCGTGGTGGAGGGCGACCGCGCTGGAGGTTCAACGAGGGTGTATAAGCTTCGGCTGTTGAGGGCGGCCGCGCTGGCCTTGAGGGCGGCCGCGCTTCGCCCAGGATCTTCAGCAGCAGTTTTTTATTCAGTTTCCTATTTTGATTAGAACTCTTCTTAAATTAGATTTAGGGTTCCTTGTATTACTATATAAACATAAATCCGGCCTAGAACATATTGAAGCAACATATTAGAGAGGTGTCTAATACATATTGGCTTGGCAATTGCCCCCGGACGTAGTTCACGAGTTGGTGAATGAACCGGGTAAACAACTCTTGTGTTCTTGTGTGTGATTGTTTCTTTCTTGTACGTGTGGGTGTGTTGATTTCTTTGTGTTGATTGCAACGGGGGAGCACCAATTTCACAACAACTGGTATCAAAGCTCTGGTTCGGTGGATTCAAAATTTTTTTCATTAGTTGATTAATTTTGAATCGCGTTCTTGGAGATTTTGGTGAAGCAGTCAAGATGAAGACCCAAATCGAGAAATTCAGCGGTGTGAATTTTACGTTTTGGAAGACAAGGATTGAAGATTACCTTTATTGTAAGGATCTTCATAAGCCCTTGAAGGAGAAGCCCGAAGACATGACACAAGGAGAATGGGAGATCTTGGATCGGAAGGCGTTAGGAGCGGTAAGGAGTGCCCTAACCGACGACGTTGCACGGAACGCTATGGAGGCCAAGACAACGGTGGAGTTGCTACAAACGCTGTCGGACATGTATGAGAAGCCGTCGAATATCAATAAGGTGCATTTGATAAAGAGGTTTGCGAATGCGAAGATGTCGAGAGGGCGAGACGGCGGCAAGTCATATCGGAAATTTCAAAGGTATGGTGGACCAATTGAAAAGTGTTGATATTACTTTCTCCGATGAAGTGCTAGCTTGTTTTCTTCTAAAATCGTTGCACGATAGTTGGGAGGTTCTTGTCACAACGATTAGTACGTCGAAAACAGCATTGGTGTATACGGAGGTTAGAGATCTCGTCCTGCAAGAGGAGTTGCGAAGGAAGGAGAAAAGGGGAGAATCGTCCGTAGATGGGGCTGCACTTAGGGTGGAGAGAAAAAGGGGTGGACCTAAGGGGAAAAAGGTCAAGTGCTACAATTGTGGTGAATTGGGGCACATCAGTTATGACTGTCCGGGAAAAGGTGGTTGTGCGCACGTGGTGGATGATGGTGGTGATGTATTAATCCTAGGGGAGGAGCAGTCGGGTGAAGATTGGGTGTTGGATTCTGGAGCTTCTTGTCATGCTAGTGGGGATGCGGAATCAATGAGGCGTTACAAAACCGGAGATTTTGGGGTTCTCTATCTTGGTGATGGTCAACCATTGAAGATCAAAGGTAAGGGGGATGTGATGATGAAGACACCTAACGGGGCTGTTTTACAACTACACAACGTGATGCATGTTCCGGATTTGAGGAGGAGGGTGATTTCTGTGGGACAACTTGACAGTGAAGGGTATGGTGTTTCTTTCATTGGTGGGTCTTGGGAAGTCACAAAAGGGGCTAAGGTGTTGGCTCATGGGGTTAAGGGGAAGACGTTGTACTCTACCTACAATGTCGTTTTTCATTCCGGTGGGAGCAAGAGGCTTAAGAACCGGCCTGTTGGTGTAAAAAGGGGAGACATCAAGAAACGGTATGTTGGGGAGGACACAAAGTTGATCAACGCGGTGTGGATGTCCAAGGGCCCTAACAGAGAGCGGTTTCAGACCAAGAACAGTCGATGCAAGAAACAAGGTGTGTCCAAGTTTCAAGGGGAGGCATTGCGAGGAAGGTGGGTCTGGAGGGAGAAGGCGAAGTTAGACTTGCGGGGAGAAATCAAGGTAGAAGCTGATTTGGGGAGGCAAGAACGATCTAACACGGAGAGGTTGAAACGTCGCTTGGTTTCAACTCGCCTTAGTACTTGAGGAGAGGTGCGGTAGTGTCAAGCCAATATGGAAGAGGGGGAATGTGTTCGAAGGTCTTTACTCTGTGGTGGGAGTTAATGGGTGATTTTATGTTTGTTGGTTTAGTCTCCGGTGGGAGATTGTTGGGATTGGATCCTAAACTACAAGGAAGAGGAGGAGCCTAAGTCGGAGGAGGTGGTGAGATCGAAGGAGGAAAAACTCGTCGGGATCTTCTGTCGTTGAGAGCGGCCGCGCTCGTGGTGGAGGGCGACCGCGCTGGAGGTTCAACGAGGGTGTATAAGCTTCGGCTGTTGAGGGCGGCCGCGCTGGCCTTGAGGGCGGCCGCGCTTCGCCCAGGATCTTCAGCAGCAGTTTTTTATTCAGTTTCCTATTTTGATTAGAACTCTTCTTAAATTAGATTTAGGGTTCCTTGTATTACTATATAAACATAAATCCGGCCTAGAACATATTGAAGCAACATATTAGAGAGGTGTCTAATACATATTGGCTTGGCAATTGCCCCCGGACGTAGTTCACGAGTTGGTGAATGAACCGGGTAAACAACTCTTGTGTTCTTGTGTGTGATTGTTTCTTTCTTGTACGTGTGGGTGTGTTGATTTCTTTGTGTTGATTGCAACGGGGGAGCACCAATTTCACAACATCACGGAGGGTGCCAAGTTGGAAGAGTAGTTGATCATGATTATAAGGTTTTGGGTGTGGATTCTCTTCGAGTAGTTGATGGATCAACATTTAATTCCTCCCCTGGAACTAATCCTCAAGCCACTGTGATGATGCTTGGAAGGTATGTCGGAGTTAAAATATTAAGAGGAAGATCTTGAAGTGATATGATCAGTTCCACATATCGAGTTTCAATTGAAATATGTATACAAAACATAGAATTGATTTATTTTTTTTATGTTAACGAGTAGAAAATGACCTTCACATGAGATCTAATGGATCATATGTTAAGGCCAAAATACTTGCAAGTGTAATATGATTTGTTCAATCTTCTTTAATTTGTGAAATATATTTCCTTCTGAAAGGTCCTGTTTGCTTAGATCAAATTAAAGGTTAGGCAGTTAAGGTTTGACAGCTGAGGTGAAATCTTAGCTGTCAGAGGTTAACTGATTTTAAAGATTGGAGTTAAAATGTGCAGCGGAATAAAAGTGTTTGAAATAATGTAAAGACAAGTGAATAGTGTATGTGTGTGTATATGTGAGTGTGTGTTGTGTGATAATACCAATTGAACACAAGGAATTTTAAGGTGGTTCAGAGTTCACTCCTCCTACGTCCACCCTCACTGTCAACCTTGACAAGTGAGATCAATCCACTTAAATCTAGTTCCCGTTAAGATTTACAAAGGATTGGATAGGCAAGTTCCTTGAACTTCCTCTTCCTAATAAGTACAGTCTATTAGGGATTAAGCTCTACACTGAGCAATTCACACTACCCTCTTAAAGTCAGTCTTAAGGGGTTCTTACAAATCGCCTTTATACACCTGAGATCAGTTACAAGTGTCTTAATGTTGTTTTGATTGTTGGTTGCAGGTTGAGAAGGTTTGGATGCAAGGTTTGTAGAAGTTGTGTGTAAAAAGGGGTGATGTCTTCAGTCTTGGAGAGTTCCTTTTATAGGCTTGGAAATTGCCGTTGGAGGAGACAAGGAGACAAGGGAGTAAATGCATGTTGGAGTTGCATTTAGAGCCTTTGTTGACTGGAGAATAAAATAGCCGGAATCGCAACTGGCATGTGATCTTCATGGAGATGAGCCGGCAACATCCGTATGGAGAGATTTGGACAAGGCACATCTTGGTCATCACAGGATTTCTTCATAGCCGTTGATGTTGAAGATCATAGCTGTTGAGGAGTGAAACCTTTGCTGTGAGAGAACCTTAGCTGTCAGAGCTAAGTTCTGATCTAGAAGGTTTAGGCATTATGTAATACATCATACTACACATGTAATTTAGATACATTAATGTACAAGAGAGGTTTTGAGTGATATCTTTGTAGGTTGATTGAATCATAACTGTCCAGTTGATATAAATAGAGATGCAGTTTGATTTTGAGGTCTTAGCTGTCCAAGGTCATATGTTATCTTGGCTGTCAGATAACATATGATATATTTCTTTGTCAAAATTCCTTTTATAACTATGTGGTTTACATAGTTAGGTCCTAACAATTTCCCTCTTTTTGGCAAAGTAATATATCTTATAAAGATATAACCTGCAAGATACTCAAGAATGAATATACCAATGAAGATGAGAACAATCTTCTTGATTCAATCAACTGAGTCTTAAAACAAAACATATTATCCAAAATAAACAATGTTTTAAAAGCAGGAATTTAAAGGTAGGGATTAAAAAGGACTTATCCAAAAAGACATAAAATTTTCTTAAGAAAATTCATCTCTTTCTCTTCTTGCTGCAAGGATCTCCTCTCTTTCTGCAAGTAGCACTCTCTTCATCTTGTCCTCAACACCTCTGTAGTACATCTCATTGTTCCATTCTCAGCTCATCTCATCATCATAGGTGAAGGTTTGGTTTTGCCTTTCCTTGAGAACAGCTTTGGACAGAGGCTCTTCATCATTTCTCAATCTCATAGTACCCCATAAGGGAGCCTTCTTTGGTTTTGAGCTCTGACCCCTTGTTCCTGCAAATAGGTTAGAAAAGAAGGGGTTTGATTGAAGAGAGATGGGTTGTTGAGTTTGATGTAGAGGTGGATCAGTTGAGACAAATGAGAACAATAGAGGTTGAGAGTTGATGCTGTTTCATCACAGGAGCACTATCTTCATCATCACTTGACACAATCACATTTGGAGCAGCACCAGAGGCTCTTTTTCCCAGGTTCACAGCTTCTTCATCAGATTCAATGGCCTTTCCTTTGGAGGCCTTCCTCTCAGATTTTGACACAGTTGAGACTTCCAAAATGTGTCTCATCTTGGTTATCATTGACCTTGTAAATCTTTGCATGTCTGTAATGGTCACATGATATGGGGGTACAAAAGTTGAAGGATTGAAGTTTGGAGGAAGGTTGGATTGGAGAGATCTTGTGTTTAGGGGGATGAATGAAGAGGGTACTGAAGATGAAGGGGGAAACATAGCTGTCAGGCTTGGTCTTGCAATGACAGCCATGATAATGGATTTATTGAGGCAAATCCTCCAATACATTTCTTTGGCAAGCTCAATGCATAGGGCATACACCAGGGATGAAGGCATATAAATGCATTCATTGATATTTGAAGAGAGAAGCTGGGAGAACAGAATTTCCCAATCTATTATGGTAGAGATATCCATGAAGTTTGGTAGCAAGGGGGCTTTGTGAAAGAAGGAGTTGGGGAGAGCTATTCTGTACTTTTTCCATTCCTCATGGGCAAACACTATGAGGCCACATCTATTCCTTGCATGAATCATAATGGAATTTTTGCTTAACAGCCAAGGATTGGAGACTAGGTGAGGATTGGCAATTTCAGGGAAATGGGAAATATCCTTCAATCTTTGGTGGGCAGCCATGATAGAGGGGAAGGAAAAGTCAATTTCACAATCCAAAATCCAAGGTTCACAAGTAGGAAGGATTTCAGATTCAAGGGAGGGATCAACAGTTTCTTGGTTTTGATCAGGCTCACTAGGTTTAAATTGAGATTCTTGATCAGGTTGAGGTTCTGGTTCAAGATCAGGTTGAGGTTCAGTTTCAAGATCAGGTTGAGGTTCAGTTTCAAGATCAGGTTGGGGCTCAGTATCTTGGGTAACAACATGAGGTTCTTGAATTTGAACAGATTCAACAAACTTGGATTGAGGTTCAGGTTCAGGAATGGGTTCAGGTGCAGGAATGCTTGCTTTCTTGGACAAATCTCTGTTTTTGATAAGTTTCAAGGCTTTTTGAGTTTCTTCCTCTGTTAGCACTTGTCTCAAGTAATAGGTAACAGCAGGGACATGCTTGGGATCTTCTAAGGAAAGTCCTTCAGATGCTTTGAAAATGTTTTCAGGGATGGGGGAAGGATCTGAGGGACTATCAGAGGGTGATTCTTGACTGGAGAGAGGGATAGCTGTCAGAATGGGAGACATAGGACTTTTATTCCCCTTACCAGAGGCCCATCCTTTCAGAGCTAGAGCTATTCCCCCTATCTTTTTCAACACTTGGCTCATTTGGACTAATGTTAGAGGGATTAAGATTTAGGATGCCTTGAGCCACAGAGTCATGAGGTGAACTAGATTGGTCTTTGGATGAGGAGGGTTGAGGAGTGGTTGGTTTCAACTTTTTGGATGGGGGAGCATCTTTATCTGTTTTTCTCTTCCTAGAGAAAGTACTGAGAGTAAGAGAAGGCTTAGAGGTTACCTTGGATGGGGTTTCAGCACTTGAGACAACCTTAGCTGTCAGAGATGAAGCTTCCATGGCTGTCCTGCATGATCGTCCAACCTTAGCTGTCCTTACTTCCATTAGTGACTCAAGAATGACTCTTCTCATATCTTCATCAAACTCATCACCTTGAGCTTCACCAGCATACACAACATCAGGGATTTCTTCCTCTTCACCATCATATTCATCAATGTCCTTGAAAACAGGATCTGACTGAGTATCTTCACTGTCAGTTTGCTTCTCAGCTACCATCTTCCCTTTGTCAGTTTCTTGAGCACTTTCTTGCTCAACAGCTATCTCTTCTTGGATTTGCTTTCCTTTACTAAGCTTCTTTCCCTTTCCAGTTCTCTTCATCTTGGCTAGGCTTTTTCTTCTTTTGATTTTGGAAGGAGAAGTCTCTTGAGCTCTTTCTTTTATGACAACACCTTTGTCATGCTTTCTCTTGGATCTTTTGTCATTCACCATGTTTACCAATCCCTGCCATATCTTCATATCCTTCTCAGTTTTCTCTTTCAATCTTTGAGAGGCTTCATCAAAATTCTCAGAGCTGTCCCCAAGCTCTAATTTCTTCTTACCCTTCAGTTTGAAGGTGCTCAAGTTGAAGCTTCTGGTTGATACTAGAGATGCAGACTCAAGCCACTCATCCTTTAGGGGAGGATTCAACCTTGGAATAAGGTGATGGAGAATTCCACTCATGAATCTGAAATTGTTCATCCTTGGATTTTGTTTCTTGTATTTCCAAGGAGAGGGAGATATGGCTAATTGAAAGTTGTGAAGTAAAGCAACACTCCAGTTTACTTCTTTGGTTATCAAACTTAGGGCTTGCTTCCATTCATTAGGACTTATTTGATCAAATGATGATTGCTTTCCATCAAACCCTTTGATGACAACATCCATTAGGGTTGATTTGAACAAATCAAGTTCCTTCTTTTTGATTGGTTTGTCCTGAACCAATAGATAATTACAGCTTGGTTTGTCAAAGAACCTTTTGTAGAATGGTTCCAGGTTGTTGTCTTTCCTATTCCAGAGATTTGAAACACCAATGCTTTTGATAGGGATGTTGTAAACCTTGGACACAATCTTGGGGGTCACATTGATTTCAGTACCTTCAATGGTGGTTTTGATTGCCCCAGTTGATTGTCTTTCTCCTTTCATAAAAATCTCTCTGCACAGCTTCTCATAAATGGGAGGTTGAGCTTCCATCATATTGCAGAGATGATTGGATTCCAAGAGTTCTTTGATGAGAGCTCCAACATTGTGCTCATAGAACTCAGGTTTGATGAAGTATCCATGGGCTTCTGGGTAAGACATGGTTGATCTTAGAACAGAAAGTTTTTAGGGTTTATGAGACAAAAACAGAGGGAATCAAAGAATGAATTTGGAAGAGAGAATGGTGATTGTTAACTGAGGGATTAGTTCGCAAGGTTAAATGATAGTTAAAGGAGGGAATTTGAGGTTGTTTCAACGGCTAATACGTGGGTTAGTGTAACGGTTAAAAGATAGCATTTAAGATAGTGACTGTTCATGAATAGTGTTTTTTGTCCCACTACTCATTACATGTACAATAACTCCCCACAAAACAAGGGAGTTATTTCCATGATACACAAAGACGAAATTACAGAGGGAATAAACAGAGAAATTAATGAATATTTGTTAGTGGCAAGTTCCAAACACTTCCTCGATTTGGCAAGAGCTAAATTCATAGCTGTCAGACTTAATTACCAGCCAAGTCTATTTTGAATGATCATTGCCACTAATTTGACTGATACTGAATTTGCCTATAAAAGACAATGGTTCAGATGAAGAAATTTACCAAATCCATTTCATTCATAGCAAATGGGAAGACTTGTTTCAAAGTTCAGTCCTAGCAAAATGGCTAAGACTGCAAAGAGACTTGTTTTCCAAAGTCCAAGAGTAGATGAAACAAGAGAGGAGAGATTTGAGAGAGAGTTTCTGTCATATAGACTCCAAACTGATATAGGTTTGGAGCAGGAGGTGGATCAAATACTAAAAGATGATCCCAATAAGGAGGAGGAGTTGAAGGAGAGAGAGATAAGAAAGAAGTTTTGGGAGGAGGAGAGATTAGCACTTTTGGAAGGTGAGGAAAATAGGTTGAGAGAGAGAGCAAAAAGTAAGGGTAAGGCTAAGATAGTTGAAGGGGGAACCAGTGATCTGACAGCTAAGGTTAAGCTGTCAAGGAAGGAGAGAGAAGGAGAATCAAGTAGGCCAGTTAAGGACAAGGTGGAAAGGGTTTATACCTTGGGAGAGCTAGTGAAGCTTGACAGTGATGAAAGGATTAAGGTTGACACACAAATTGGTCAACCTGATTTCATAGCTGTCAAGGAATTCACAGCTGTCACCAGGGATTCTCTAACTCTTAGCCAAACAGTTCTTGAGGGAACTGGAGATAACTTTGCAGGAGTGCAAAGTTCTCCTTCCAAAGTCTATATGAAGTTGTTTTCTCAATTTCTCAAGTGTTTGAGTCCAGTTGCTCTAAATGGTGAGGAGGATGAAGGTCCTCAGTCTGATCAAGCTATCATTGCACAGGCAAGTGCAAATTCTTCAGGTACCTTCAGCTTTATCTCACCACTTAGTGAGTATCCTCCCTATAATGCAGTTGAAGAGTGGTGGCCAAGGAGGGTCTGTCCTTCTTTGCAGTTCTCAACCTCTGCTATTGATCCATTTATGGAAAGGCACCCTGTTTGGTTGGAGAGATATGGAGATATCAAAGAGAGTGCATATCAAGCTCCAGACATTATTTATAGTGATAGAGGATATGGGGATGATTGCTTCCAAGATCAGCTATGGGATAAACAGGATTGACAGTCCTTAGCTGTCAAGGCTTTTCAGAGGTGCTTGCTGAGATGAGAAGGAGGGTTGATGAAGCTTTTGGTAATATGGATTTAGGCTTGTTTTTATGGTGTTTGAATTTCTGTAAGGTAGAAATGAGGTTTGGTTTTGATGTGTAAGAAGCTTTTGAATTGAGAAAAAGGTTAGCTGTCAGACAATGTTGTTGACAGCAGCCATAGGAAATGGTTTATTCTAATGAATAAGAGTTTTTTATTTTGGTAGATTAATCATGCCTAGCATTGCTCTTAACATCTCAAATCTTTTCTCATCCATAGCCTTTGTTAGGATGTCAGAGACATTATTCTCGCACACACTTTTGCAAGACTAATGTTTCCTTTTTCAACATGGTCTCTGATGAAGTGATGTCTGACCTCAATATGCTTTGTCTTTGAGTGTTGGACAGGGTTTTCTGTCATGGCAATGGTACTTGAGTTGTCACAAAAGATTGGAATGTTGGACAGTTCAATTCCAAAGTCTTGTAATTGACTTTTGAGGTAAAGTATTTGTGAACAACACAAACCAAGGCAATATATTCAAATTTCACTGTTGAGGTTGCTACTGATGTTTGCTTTTTACTTGACCATGAAATGATTCTAGATCCAATAAATTGGCATCCACCACTTGTGGACTTTCTATCTAGGTTACACCCAGCATAGTCAGAATCAGTGAATCCAATTAAAGAAAATGGGGATTCAGTAGGATACCATAATCCATAATCAGGAGTTCCTTTGAGATATCTCAAAATTCTCTTGACAGCAGAGAGATGAGACTCCTTGGGATTTGCCTGAAATCTAGCACAAAGACAGACACTAAACATAATGTCAGGTCTTGAAGCTGTTACATAGAGAAGGGATCCAATGTAACTTCTGTAAAGTGTTGGATTTACACTTTGGCCATCAGGATCAGCATGAAGTTTGGTTGTGGTTGACAAGGGAGTTTTGGCAGGTGAAGCAGATTGCATATCAAACTTTTTGATCATATCCCTTGTGTATTTAGCTTGGTTAATGAATATTCCTTCGTCCATTTGCTTGACTTGAAGACCCAAGAAGAAGGTGAGCTCACCAATCATGCTCATTTCAAACTGGTCCTTCATAATGTTCCCAAATTCAGTGCACAAGTCCTCATTTGATGATCCAAAAATGATGTCATCAACATAGACTTGGATGAGCAACTGATCATCTCCATATTTTTTGATAAACAAAGTGTTATCAATATGGCCCTTGGTAAATACTTTACCAAGGAGATATCTAGATAGGGTGTCATACCAAGCTCTTGGTGCTTGTTTAAGCCCATATAGTGCTTTGTCCAATTTATATACATGATCAGGAAACTTGGGATGCTCAAATCCAGGAGGTTGAGATACAAACACCTTTTCATTTAGGACTCCATTTAGAAATGCACTCTTAACATCCATTTGAAACACTTTCATCTTCTTAAATGAAGCATAGGCAAGAAATAGCCTTATAGCTTCAAGTCTTGCAACTGGTGCAAAAGTCTCATCATAGTCAATACCTTCTTCTTATCTGTATCCTTGAGCAACCAGTCTAGCTTTGTTTCTTACTACAACACCCTCTTCATTCATTTTATTCCTAAACACCCATCTTGTTCCAATGACAGTTTGGTTCTTTGGCTTAGGAACAAGCTTCCAAACTTTGTTTCTTTCAAATTGCTCTAATTCTTCCTCCATTGCTTCTATCCAATGGGTCTTGAAGAGCTTCATTTATCTTTTTGGGTTCAATTTGGGAGATGAAGGCACTCATTAGAGAGTCAAGAACAGGCATGTTAGGTGGTATGTCCATTTTGTGTATAGGAAGATCTATATAGATGTTTTTGTTTGGAGGGATAATGTGGGTAATGATTGCAGGTTGAGGAATTGATTGAGAGGAGTTGTTATCAGGTTGGATAGGGTCTTCTTCAAGGGGATTTTGATGATTGGATGAAGGAAGGTTAGTTGATGCATCATGGCTGTCAGATGCACCTTTGCTGTTGAGAGAGGATTCATGGCCAGTCGTGCAAAGTTGATTGTTTATTTATGTCTTTGGGCACTATATAAGGAAGGGAAGGTGAATCTTCTTCAGAATGAGACATGAGGGGTCATGAACAGGAGAAACCTCAGGTAGGTTATCTGAGTTGCCCACAGCTTCATCAAAATCACATAGCTCAGTGTGACTTTGGTCATTATTTTCATCAAAGTCTACATGAATTGATTCCTCTACAACAAGTCTTCTTTTGTTGTAAACCCTATAGGCTTTGCTAGTGTTGGAGTATCCAAGGAAAATTCCTTCATCACTCTTTGAATCAAATTTGTCAAGATTATTTTTCCCATTGTTGTGTATGAAGCATCTACTTCCAAAGCCATGGAAGTATGAAATGGTTGGTGTTCTTCCATTCCAAAGTTCATAGGGAGTCTTGGAGTGAAACTTGTTGATGAGGGTCTTGTTCTGAACATAGACAGCAGTGGTTACTGCTTCACCCCAAAAATATTTAGGAAGGTTGTGCTCTGACAGCATAGACCTTGCTGCCTCACAAATTGTTCTATTCTTTCTTTCTGCAACTCCATTTTGCTGAGGAGTTCTAGGAGCAGAAAAGTTGTGCTCAATCCCTTTTTGATCACAGTATTCTTCAACACCAGTGTTCTCAAATTCCTTACCATGATCTGATCTAATTTTGATGATGGATAAACCCTTTTGGTTTTGAATTTTATTGAACAATTTGACAAGTTGTTCCAAAGTATCTCTTTTGGATTCAAGAAGGATGATCCAAGTAAATCTAGTGTAGTCATCAACTACAACAAGAGAGTATCTCTTTCCACCAAGAGATCTAGTTCTGATAGGTCCAAAAAGGTCCATGTGAAGAAGTTGAAGAGGTTTAGAGGTATCTAGTCTGGTTTTGGCAGTGAAGGAGGTTTTCTTTTGTTTTCCACATTGACAAGCTTTGCATAACTTGTCCTTTTTGAAGGGTATTTTGGGTAGGCCTTTTACTAGGTTGGAGTTGGCTAGTTTTGAGATGCTCTTCAGGTTTAGGTGAGCTAATCTTTTGTGCCATAACCAAGACATGTCAGATTGACTGAAGGAGAGTAGGCAATGGGCATCTGAGGAATCCACAATTTCTAGGTTTAGACAGTAGAGGTTGCCTTTTCTTATTCTAGTGAGGATTGATTTGTTGTTGACATCCTTGACAGTGCAGTGGTTTTTGGAACAAACAACATGATATCCCTTATCACAAATCTGACTAAGGCTAATCAAATTGTGCTTGAGACCCTCTACATAAGATACATTAGTGAAAATAATATCTTTAGTAACAAGGTTTCCTGATCCTTTGACTTTGGCTTGAGAATTGTCACCAAAAGTTACATTTGGACCATTTTTTGGGACATATTGTTGTAGCCACTCCTTGTTGTAAGTCATGTGCTCGCCGTATCCACCGGTCCCAAGTACCATATTCCTTTCCTAGGTTCCTACAAAACAAAAAAATATATTTATGGTACCCTTTATTCTTTTGGGTCCAAAGGATTAGAATTTCTTTGGTACCCTAGCTTTGTTCATTGCTCTCTTTCCAAAGTACTGGTTTAGGGCATTATAATATCCCATGATTTGCAGCATATAGGGAGTAGGAGCAATAAGTTGGGTTTAATTAAGAAATTGGTTGGGAGAAGAGAATTGATTTTGGTTATGAAACTGAGAATGGCTTGGGGAATTATGAGATGATCTAGGAGAGGTATTGTGTTGGGCATGGTTTCTTCCATTAGAGAATGGCCAGTTAGGTCTTTGAGGTTTGGCATATGAGTGATGATCATAGAATCTTTGCTGTCTTGGAGACCTCTGCTGTCCACCATGTCTTGATTGGTTCTCCTTCATTTGCTCCTTGATTCCTTTCTTTTGCCATATGTATTTACCTTTGCTTGCTTGTTCTCCTTTTCCTTTTGACTATTTTAGGATGGCTATATGAGATTTATCAGTGTGAGTGGGGCTATCTGGAGTTGATACATCAGTGTGGCTAGAGCTAGCTTCATCCATTTTTCCTTTTTCCTTGAGATCTTCCTTGGTTTGGATAGGATAAACATTTTCTTGGGCTTTGACATAGTTCATGCTTTCAAGAACCATCTTGTCAATTGCCCTTTCATCAGTAAGAGGGGTATATGTGTACATAGTAGGATTGTTAGCTCCAATTCTTGATTTGTCACTTGGGTGTCTTTGGTTGTAGCTAAAGTGGGTCAAGGCTTCTCCAGAGCTGTTCCAGGTTTCAAACTTCTTTCTGAAGGATTCATTTTCCTTTTCAAGATTGATGTTGGTTTCCAGAAGTTTAGAATTCACAGCTGTCAGCTCTTCATTGGCTTTTTCAAGCATAAGGTTTTGAACTTTCAGTCCTTGGTTGGCTCTTTCAAGGCTTTCAATGGTTTTACTTTGGGATAGATTATCAGTGAGCAATGAAGCAAAGCCAGTTTGGTGTCTTTTTATTTGTATTAAAAGAGTACTAATTAATTGCTTAAATTCTTCATTATTTAAAGTATTAAATTGAGGTACCTGTTTTAGTTCTTCAGCAACAGCTAAGGCTTCAAGATCTTCTTCATTGTCTGAGTCTTCATCATCTCCAGCCATCAAGCATATCATTGCTTCTTCTCCTTCACTTTCAGAGTCACTGTACTCACATTCCTCATCACTGAACTTGGATGAGTCAGCAATCAATACTTGCTCTTTATTCTTCTCATTCTTCTTCTTTGTGCAATTGTAGCAGTTGCATCTTGAACTATGAATTATCTCTTTAGAGTATGAGAAATTCTTAGGTATACGACTTTCCCTAGGTTTCCTTGGTTCGGGACAATCGGAGGAGTAATGTCCAAGCTTCTTGCAGTTGAAACATTCAACTTTCTTTTAGGGTTCTCTTGATCGGAGGTGGATGGGCTATAGCTTCTCTCAAAGGACTTCTTATGTGCTCTCAAGGTGTTTCGACGGCCATGGATATGAGGCTTGGTAGATCTCGTTGGGAGAGGTTATTTGAGGGAAGGTTTACTTTTTGGAGGGAGAGAAGAACCATAGAATCAATATCTTGTTGGGTAATTGGTTTTTGGGTGGTTTCTTGGGCAGCTAAGGCAAGAGTTTGTGAAATGGAGGGAACGGGTTGAAGTTTTATCATTCCTTCTAGTTCATAGGCTTCAAGTTTACCAAAGTATTGTTCAATAGTCATGGTGCTCCATTCTGAGCCTTCTCTTATTGGCAAAGCTACCTTCTCATATTCTTGAGGAAGGTTGGAGTATATTTTGAGACACAAGTCTTAGTTCTCAAAAGTTTTACCATGATCAGCAATGGATCTTACCAAGTCTTCAAACCTTGGTTTTGCAGCACTTACTTTCTCACCAGGGTAGAATTTGAAGTTGTCAAGTTGTCTAAGAAGGTTGTATAGGTTTTGTGTTCTAACACTAGTGTGTTTTTGGAACTTGGTATGAATGAGTTCCCAAACAGCCTTTGCAGTTGGCTCCTTGGCAATTTCTTGAGCAAGAGAGTCATTGACACTCTTTTGGAGTATGTTCTTGACTTTAAGGTTAGCACTAACAAGTTGCCTTTCTGAATCGAGTCCTGCACTCGGAGATTTAACTTTGCTAGGTCCACCATTTGTATCAACAGATACAGGATATGTGACTTCATTTTCAAGGGCATACCAGTTCCAGATACTGTTGGCATCAAGGTAAGTTTTGATTTTTGATGCATTATTTCAAATGATCCACAGTCATCATTGTGGGGAATGTCTTTCTCATTATTTCTTCTTGGTTGAGGCATGGTGGGTTGGTAGTTGATCCTTCACAAGTTGTTAGACTTTTATGTGTGAAGACTAGCTCTGATACCAATTGAAAGGTCCTGTTTGCTTAGATCAAATTAAAGGTTAGGCAGTTATGGTTTGACAGCTGAGGTGAAATCTTAGCTGTCAGTGGTTAACTGGTTTTAAAGATTGGAGTTAAAATGTGCAGCGGAATAAAAGTGTTTGAAATAATGTAAAGACAAGTGAATAGTATATGTGTGTGTATATGTGAGTGTGTGTTATGTGATAATACCAATTGAACACAAGGAATTTTAAGGTGGTTCAGAGTTCACTCCTCCTACGTCCACCCTCACTGTCAACCTTGACAAGTGAGATCAATCCACTTAAATCTAGTTCCCGTTAAGATTTACAAAGGATTGGATAGGCAAGTTCCTTGAACTTCCTCTTCCTAATAAGTACAGTCTATTAGGGATTAAGCTCTACACTGAGCAATTCACACTACCCTCTTAAAGTCAGTCTTAAGGGGTTCTTACAAATCAGTTTATACACCTGAGATCAGTTACAAGTGTCTTAATGTTGTTTTGATTGTTGGTTGCAGGTTGAGAAGGTTTGGATGCAAGGTTTGTAGAAGTTGTGTGTAAAAAGGGGTGATGTCTTCAGTCTTGGAGAGTTCCTTTTATAGGCTTGGAAATAGCCATTGGAGGAGACAAGGAGACAAGGGAGTAAATGCATGTTGGAGTTGCATTTAGAGCCTTTGTTGACTGGAGAATAAAATAATTTGGAATGCGCACCGGGCATGTGATCTTCATGGAGATGAGCCGGCAACATACGTATGGAGAGATTTGGACAAGGCACATCTTGGTCATCACGGGATTTCTTCATAGCCGTTGATGTTGAAGATCATAGGCTGTTGAGGAGTGAAACCTTTCTTTGTGAGAGAACCTTAGCTGTCAGAGCTAAGTTCTGATCTAGAAGGTTTAGGCATTATGTAATACATCATACTACACATGTAATTTAGATACATTAATGTACAAGAGAGGTTTTGAGTGATATCTTTGTAGGTTGATTGAATCATAACTGTCCAGTTGATATAAATAGAGATGCAGTTTGATTTTGAGGTCTTAGCTGTCCAAGGTCATATGTTATCTTGGCTGTCAGATAACATATGATATATTTCTTTTTCAAAACCTTTTATAACTATGTGGTTTACATAGTTAGGTCCTAACACCTTCATATTTATCTTTTTCTAACTAAATCATTTTTTGTAATAATGTAGCTTGATTTGACTATATATTGATCGTGATAAGCGGAATGAAATATGGGGTCATCATTAGATAAGCTAAGTGATAAGGCTATATATTGATCGTGATAAGCGGAATGAAATATGGGGTCATCATTAGAAGTAGGTAATAATGTAGCTTGATTTGACTCCCATATCAGGTAATGACAACTTTTAGCCGGATAAATTGGATGTACAGTGGTTTTGGGGGCTCAACCGTATGATGGCTCCTGGCCATATTTAATGTCTCATTTAATGTTGTCCTTTCTCATTTAATGTTGTCCTTTCTGTCAGATATGGTCTCCTATATTGTCTTATGTAAGATACCCATCTCGCTTAACAGGATGTGAGGTTATACTTGGTTCACCAAATGTACAATTGTATGCTTATGGCGAGACACTTATCTGGGCGAGAGACACATATCCCTGACCTTCTCTTTGACTGTTGACCGTCATCCTATGTCACTTATCTTGCTTTCATGCCTTGTTGTGGGTAAGTGAGACCTTCTTATATTGCTTGACTCCAGCGTTGACGTTCACTGATGGGGTAGACTTTGCCACGTAGTTGATCACTCCCTTGCTGAGTCACTCATGGTCTCCATATTTTGACTGACATGTAGATTGAATTTTATTTATGCACATCACTACTTTTATTAAATCTTTCCATTTTGGGGAACAATATCATACCATTTATAAGTATCTAAATAAAGATAATGAAATTTCTAAGCAATGTATAGTGATCTAATATACCAAAAAGATTATGATTTTTTGAAGAATAACATAGGATATTTTATTAATTACCAGAAATATGTAAGACCTTCTTAAATTAAGAACAATTACTTACTTTCCTCTTGGTGAGGATACTAAATTGTCCGTTAGCACATTAGATAAACAAACTAATAGGACCTTTGTTATGATGGCAAAACCCATACTTCGGTCACTAAAGAAGCTATGTTTTTGCAATGTCCTCATTGAATTTTTTTCTTTTGCAATGTCCTCATTCAAATACAGAATTTTTGCAATGTTCTCAGTACTCAATCAATAAAACCATTAATTTTTTAACAAAAATTAATCATGTTATTAGGTGACTAATGCCCGTTAAATAATTAACCAACTATGTTACATTAACAAATAATTAAGAGAAAAACAAGGAAAACAAAAAACAAAAAAAGGACTTGAAAATAAAAAACTAAGAAAAGTAACACCACTTACCGGTCATCATCCCCACCACACCCTTCCATCTCTATCAAAATCCCAACCAATATTACAGGTCCCTAATCAATCAAAGCTCCATTCCACATTCAACTCCCCACAAAATCATGAACAAAATCCCTCCTTCGACATTAGAGTTTTTCTCACCGACTCTTCATCCTAAGATCTAAAAACTTCACCTCCGTTTAAAATTGTAATTTACTATCAATTGGTCTTGATTCTTTGTGTTTGAGTTGTGGTTTGTGATAACCGGGGGAATTAATGCTGATTTGGTGATCAACAGTGGCGGAGTAGGGACATAATGAATGGGGAAGAAGGGTCGACAAAGTGGTTGGGTTTGGTCCTGATTCAACTGATGTTCTTAAAAGGCTTGGACTAAAAAAACTATTGTTGTTAAAAATATCATTAAGATTGTTTTTTTTTTTAAGGTTTATGAAGATTGTTTAAAAAATAAATAATGGTGGAGAATGAAAGAAGGTGGCGGTTGTTTGTGGTTGATGGAGGATTGGAGGGAGGGAGATGATGGGTCTTCATAATATTTTTTCAAGAGGTAGATGATGGGGGTAAATGAGTAATTTTGCAGTCGAAAAATTATAATAGTTTAATTTATTTAACCATATGTGACAAATCAATAAACTATTTAATGGTTGTTAGTCATGTAATGGCATGTGACCAATTCTCGTTGAACTTTTGACAGCTCGATTAGCGGAGTGAGAATATTGCAAAAAATAAAATTTCAATGAGAACATTGCAAAATCATGTCTTTTGTGACCAAAATAAGGATTTTGCCTTGTTTTGTTAGCTGATGATTAAGGATAAATGGTAATGTTAAAATATGAGTAGATTGGAACATCAAGGATGTATTTTTAGAAGATTTATAGGATGGATAAAAATTTGGAAGTGTAATACCCACCCCTTTTATTTAGTTTTAAATCATTTTATTTTATTAATTGGTCTCTAATAAAAAGGATTGAGTAATCGGGCTTTGATTTTGGGCTCGGACTAGAAACCCAAATCGTTTAAGGAGTTGGATTAACTTCCTTTCGGGATAGAGTTTTGGGAGATCCAAGAATATAAATACCCTCCCTACCCTAGTATCACCTTTATTATTTACAAGAGAGAGAGAGAGAGAGAGAGAGAGAGAGAGAGAGAGAGAGATCGGAAGAGAAACAGAGATGCCGGAGTTTGGCCAGAGTTGAAATCGAAAAGGTAATCCTCATCTCTCTTTATTGTTTCCTTTAGTTTTGGATTGATGAAACCTTAGAAAATCCTAAAAGTTATGAGTATGAATTAGGGTTTTGGAAATCAAAGGTATTGTTATTAATTTGAGTTATAAAATGGAGAACCTATCTTTAAAAATTAATGATTAGGGTTTGGACATGTTAATTAATTGTTTTGACCTAAATAATTCATGCTAGGATTTATGAGAAAAGATTAGGGTTTGGTGTGTGTGTCGTGTGCGTGTGTGGCGGCGGGTGCGTGTGTGTGTTAGGGTTTAGTGTGTGACGTGGCGGCGGGTGTGTGTGTGTGTGTTAGGGTTTAGTGTGTCTGTGTGTGCCGTGTATGTGCTGTGTGTGTGCACTGTGCGTGTGTGCAGTATATGTGTGCGTGCGTGTGTGTGCACGTGTATATAGTATGTGTGTGGGTAGTGTGTGGGCAGTGTGTGTAGTGTGTGTTAATGGGAATTGACTATAGAAAACCCTAGGGATAGTTTGGTAAACCTTATGGGAATTAGTTAACCTTAGAAGGAGTTAAAGAAGACACTACAACAAAAAGGGTATTTCACAACGTTTTTTATACGTTGTTAAAGGCCTTTCACAACGTTTTAGAAAACGTTGTTATATCCACCGTTGTAATAGGTCCCAGTCTAAGACAACATTTTTTAAATGTTGTAAAAAAAATTATAAAACGTTGTCCTATAGTGTTTACAACATTTTCTTAAAATGCTGTAAAAAATGGAAGGACAATAAGACAACATTTAAAAAATGTTGTAAAAACTTGTTTTGACAACGTTTTAAAAACGTTGTAGTATGGTTATATACAACGTTTACCAAAACGTTATCATAAGGGTTTATACAACGTTTTATTGAAAACGTTGTCGTAAGTGTTTATACAACGTTTTATAAAAAACATTGTGAATTTAAAAATTATAAAAAAAAAATCAATTTTCCCCTCCCCTCAAATTCACATAAACACCCCTGGAATAATAGACAGTTATGCCATCTACTATAGCCATTTCATTAACCTTTAAGCCTAACAAAATTATAACTACAAGAATTCTACTACTTATGTTCCAGCTGAATTAATCATGCAAATATAATGTGTTTTGACCTGGCAAGGAAATGAAACAATCAGAGTTGGCAGCCATTTCAGCTTTCCTTTGGTGCATGTCTGCAATTTCCCTAACTTGCCCTATGGTTTCACCACATATCTGTCCTCCCACCATATTAAAAACGTATTCTAATTAATCATCAAAATATTCAAAAAAAAATGAAAAAAGTTAAAAAAGAGATCCCAAACTTGAGAAAACACCAAAATTTCTACAAATAATACTTTACCTCTTTTCCCATCAAAGCTCTAAGTATGATGCGGAAACCCACAAAAAAGAAGCTTCAGAAAAGTAAAAAAATTTAAACATATAATAGTACCTCTGTCCGAAAATGAAAATCTGACATTCATTTTGGGGCGGAGGGAGTAATATTTGCAAGCAAAAATAAGTTAGGAGTGTATAATTTATGAGTAGTAAATTAATAAATGTACCCAAGAACATGACCATCAGCCGAGTGAACTGCCTGAGATACTGAGCCCACCATGTCAATGTTCCCTCCTCCATAAACAAGATCCAATCTTTTTGACACCTAAATTTCAACACAATCTTCGATAGTTTGATAAATTTCTAAGTTGTATATGATTCATCAGTTATGATTACCCAGTTCTATCCCTTAAATTCAGCAAGTTTGTTATAGATGATTTTCCTGAGTTGGTCTATAAGGTGAACAATTCTCTAATGTCACTGATGATTTTCTTCTTCACCGTTTGGGGAGCCTGTTTCCTATGTAGGTCAGTCATTTTTATTAGTGAGATTTAGGTTAAGTTCTAATCAAGGGAACGAAACAACTAAAATTCCGGTGAGTTTAGTATGTTCATGTCAAAAATACACATACTCTTAAAAGAAAAAATAAAACAACAAAAAAGTTGCACAATAGTTATGTGCCGGGTGTAACAGGGTGGGGCCTGAATCGTTTGATTTCTTTCTTAACTTAGTTCTGGTAGATTTAGTTTTACCCATCTTCAAAAGTATTAGTCTAGCACGTAACCGCAAAGTTACACAGTAATCAAGTTCTCTACAGTATAAAGTGTTAAAGAGAAAAAAGAAAAGGGGTTTCTGACCTGAGCTTTGGCCAATAAACTCGGTAGCTTTAACATGCTCCCCAATGCTTCCTAATGCTTCCATAATGTCTCTACGTAAGAACAAATTTCAAAACATATGATGGTTAAGTTTCATTGAAAGATCAAAGGATGCTTAAGACTGAAAGGAGAAGAAATCTTGAAATTAGTAATATGGTTTCACCTGACACTTCCCCTATAATTCAAAAAAATGATAACTCTTGAGTTATTTGAATCTTTTGTTTCTGCAGAAGTATTATCGTTTCACCTGACACTTCCCCAGGATGATGAAATCCATCGCGATAGAGACCTACGCGATATTGAGAATGACGAATTGTGAAACTAGATTCAGCAGCTCCAATAGCAGCTTGCTCGTATGAGGGCTCCCACTGATGTGGGCTCTGATTCAGACGAATTGTCTGAAGAAGGAGGCTTTGCAGACAGGCGCAATCCCTTCGCTCATGGTCATGAACGTGGACACAGGTTTGGGGCTGATCCTTCGAAGGATATCGGCATAAAGATCGAAATCCCGGTGTTTGAAGGTAAGGCACACCCTGATGAGTTCATTAATTGGCTAAATAATGTCGAACGTGTGTTTGATTTGAAGCATATGGAGGATAGTCATAAGGTTAAGGTTGTTGCAATCAAATTGAAAAAGCATGCTTCAATTTGGTGGGAACATGTTAAGAAGCAACGGGCAAGAGATGGGAAATCAAAGATTCAGTCTTGGGATAAGCAGAAAAAGTTGCTACGACGGAAATTCCTTACTGAACACTATAGACAGGAGGCCTTTCTTGATTATCATAATCTGAAGCATGGTGATATGACTGTCGAAGAGTTCATCAATGAGTTTGATCGTTTGCAGATGCGGTTTGATGTTTCCGAAGAGGATGAACAAACGGTTGCTCGCTTCGTTGTGGGACTATGCGTTGACGTGTCAGAGGTGGTTCAATTGCAGCAGTATTGGACTTATGCGGATGTGTGTCGCCTTGCTCTGAAGGTTGAGAAACAGTTGAAGAGAAAGAAGGTGGTGAATCGTTGGCCGAACAGAGATTTTACTAACACTAGGGGCATTGGTAGTTCTAGCACACCCAAAGGGGCTCAACCAACTGCTCCTAAGATGCCGGTTACTGCCAATTCGAGTACCACAACAGCCAATACTAGAGGGAGGCAGCCTGCGAGGTGCTTCAAGTGTCAAGGTATTGGTCACCTTCAAGCCGAGCGTCCTAACAGGAACGTTGTTGCCTTACTTGAGGAAGAGTTACCGGTCTATGATAAAGAAGACGAGGTGTCTGACATTGAGTCTGAGGTGGTTTATGCAGATAAGGGTCCAGCCTTGGTGGTTAGACGTGTGTTGAGCGCGACAGCCGTGGATGATGAACAGTGGCTTCGCCATAATAACTTCAATACAAAGTGCACTTCCTAGGGTAAGTTTTGCAAGGTTATTATTGATGGCGGTAGTTGTGAGAATGTTGTTTCTACTACTATGGTTGAAAAATTGAGTTTGCCTACTGAAGTGCACCCTCAGCCATATAAGTTATCTTGGTTGATCAAGGTCAATGAGCTCAAGGTGGATAAGAGATGCCTCGTGCAGTTTTCTATTGGTATGCATTATAGAGATGAAGTGTGGTGTGATGTTGTGCCAATGGATGCATGTCATATTTTATTGGGGAGGGCGTGGTTATTTGGCAGGCAGGTTAAACATGACGGGTTCAAGAATACGTACACCTTCCGCATGAATGATGTCTCTATTACTTTATGTCGGAAGGGGAGTACACGGCTTCCCGAACATCTGCCCATGTATGGGTCTTGTCCCGATTGATCGTTTACGTAAACGAATGTCGTAGTCTGTGGAATCTCCCTGAGTAGTTGCTGGAGATGTATTTCCATTTTTCTTTTCTTTTTAAATAGACCTTCCTCCTTCAGTTGGCCTTTTAGTTTGAGAGCGGAAATGACCCGTCCCCATCCTCCCAGGACCCTTGGGATTTCGGTTTTGTTGGCTTCATGCCCGGCTTGGAAGAGAATGGTTTCATCGTCTTCGTCGTCGCTTTCACAGAGGACTTGCTTTTCTCGGGGAGATAAGCGCTTGTACTCTTTATGCTGTTTGGCTAGGTATTCCTTATGCTGTGCCATTCCATCTCCTAGGTCATCGGGACCGTTGACCGCCCTCCCTTGCCAGAAAGGGTTGGATGAGAAGTGATGGTAGTCCAGGAAGTTGCCGCGGGCAAAACCATTTAGGTCGAACTGGTCTAGAGTGGTCTCTAGATTTCTGTCTGAAGTTGCTTGTGACACTTTAAGGGCTTGGTCCCTGTGGGTCTTCTGAGATTGGTTCTCGTCCCAGAGACGGTTCTCTTGAGCAGCTAGTTCCATGAGGGCTTTCCTTGCGAGAGCTAAACAGTCTCCGTAGGTGCGCTCCGTCTGACTGGTGTCTAGAACTGTAATCACATCCAAGTCCCCGAATGGCGGAAACACTTAGATTATATTGATGAGGGAAGTCGGGCTGGGACATTCCTGCGGCCTTCCTTGGTCTCAGTTACCAAGACGTTCACCCATATCTGCTTGATTGAACCTAAGGGGGTGTTAAATTCTGCGATGTTGATAGTCTCGTGATCTCGCTGGATCGCCAAGTCTATCAAAGCTAGCAGTTTGCTGACGGGATGCCTGAATCTGTGGCCGTGACGACTGGGAGCAGGATCGAACTTGAGCATGTTGAGGCTGAGGTGATCATTCCATTCTTCGGAAGATGGATTTGTCTTGCGGGGAAGACTCTTACAGATGTTTTCAGGGTATCTACTGGAAGCGTTCCCGAGGTTGATCTGATTTGTGGCAGGGTAAGGAGCTTCGTCTCCTTTGCTGATGCCCTTGGCCTTGGTGGTGCTTGTGGCTGTAAGCTTGACTGACGGCACGGGCCGGTTGCCACTGGGGCTGGTAGTTGGAAGTGATGATGAGCTTTGAGCTCGATTGGCCAGGGCCTCGTTTACCATGAGCAGGCAGTCGTCGAGGGTAACTTTGGCATTGCAGAATCTGATAATAAGGACAGGATCCTTGGTATCATCGGGATATCTGGAAAAGATAATGTTGATGAAGTCGTCGTCGGTTACTTGATCATAGGGGTTCTTTGTTGTGTCAACCAGTTGTTTCCATTCACCGGATAACTGCCTGTACGGGATGTTGAGCTTGACAATTTCCATGGTATTGGAGCCATCGTCGTAGGTGACATCATCAAAACTGGTGCCGTCCTCGAAACTGAGCATATGTATGTAGGGATCTTCCTTCGGATCAGCCGCGTCAACGACTCCGGAGAGTCCTGATTCGTTGTCGTCTGACGGCTCAACCCAGACATAAGGACGTCTCGAGTCCTGCTGCGATGCTGGAGCTGCTAGAAAAACATCATGCCCTTCGCTTGAGAAGATGGGCTCGGCGGGCAATTCATCATGTAGGACATCCCATACGACTGCCATACATTCATCACGAGTGTGACGATGCTTGTTGACCTTCATCACGAAGATTTCCTCGCCTGGCGGGACAGAGAGTAGGAGTGAAGGATGCTGACAAATCTCCGATCAGAGACTGGGGGTTTACGTGCCTGCATCATTGCGATACTCAGGGTTTCTTTCCAGTCTGCTTCCAAGTGTCAAAAACGGCAGTTGAACTTGATGAATCTGACTGCTTCAAGGTCTGCCTGTTCGAGGACGTTGACATAGTTAGCATCTCCGAACTATGAGGGATTCTGATGAGATTTGCCCCAATAGTCCCTTGGTCGGCTTGAAGGAGGTAGCCCCGGTGCCTGGCTGCGGGCACGCTTGGCTGTTGTCTCAGTTTCGTACCCTATAAGGAAACTGTCTCCTCTGATGACTTCAAGATCTCCTTGTCGGTTAATGAACTTGACACACTGATGGAGAGTGGAAGCTATGTCTTTCATGTGGTGTAGCCAAGGGCGTCCCAACAGAGCTGTGAATTCGGACGGAATGTCCATCACGTGGAATTTTGCTTGCACCATTTGGGTTTCGTACCAAAGCTCCAGAGTCACCGTCCCCAGGATGGGACGAGACGTGCTGTCGTAGGCCTTGATAGTCCGGGCAAATGGGATCATGTGGCCTTCGTTGATGCGTAGGGCTTGCATCATGCTGAGAGGGAGGACGTTGACTGCTGATCCGTTGTCTACCAATACTCCAGGGAGAGATATGGTGTTGAGCCGGAGAGTGATGTACAAAGCTTCATTGTGCCCTGAGGCGTCTTTCGACAGGTCTTCGTCACAGAAGGTGAGCATACTGCCATATAGTCGGGAATCGTAGATCTGGTCTCTTTCCGGAGAGGGAGAGTCATCAAGCCATCCGTTTCCTATCTTCCTCTTGCGAGGTAAAGCTTTTGGTGTTGCCTCGGGATTGTGTTGAGGCTGCTTGCGATGATGGCCGCCCTTGGTTAGCACGTTGATTGAGTGCGAGTGCCAAGTTGACTTTGACTTTCCTTTGCCGGCTCGTGCCCTGAACTTGGGAAAATCGAACCTTCGCTGATCCCGCGGGGGATTAGGCTTCTGGCCGGCGGTAAGGTTGTCAAGATTTGAGGTATTCCGGTGTCCTAGGGCCTGAACTTTGGCGTCAGTAGGATTTTTCGGCTTTCCAACCCCCGTCTGCTCTAAAGTTGCGTGGCCTGGAGGAAGGGAGGACTGGCTGGAGTAGAGTACGTAGTAATCGAACTTCCCGGATGGCTCTTCGAGTGTACCCACGCTGGTGTCTCCAGCTTCATATCTTTCTCTCAGTTTCTGTTGAGAAGACTTCTTCTTCTGCTTTCTTGGAGAATCATTCCTGATCATGTCTTGGAACTCGTACTCAAGGCATTCGGAGCAATCACAAACATTGTAACTGATATGGACGTTTGATGAGGACCTGGCTGGAAGAGGCGGAGAAACTGGCTCTGCAGCAATCTTCTTTGGCACCCATTCAATGGAGTTCACACTGTTGTTGTTCGGTAAAGGGTTTTCGACTGTATTGGGTCCATGGGGATGCTCCAATTTTCCTTCCTCTATCAAATTCTGAATTTCGTACCGTAACCCCACGCAGTTGTCGGTGGTATGGCCATGATACTGGTGGAAGGCGCAGTACTTGCTTTTGTCAGCGTTGACTACGGGATTCTTGGGTTTGTAGTTTGCAACGGGTTTGAGGAGGCCTTCCTTGATCAACCCTTCCAGCATCTTACTCAGCGGTATGTCCAACTTGTCGAAGTGCACGACAGGCTGCTTCGGGGTGGATTTGTTGCTTTGCGGGACTGGGTTTCTGGTGCTTGACTGCTGTCCCTGATGAATGTAGTTGACAGACGTATCTTTCCCTTTGCCGGGGGCCGATGCGGGATTGAATGCAACTGCTGATCGGTATCTGTATGGCTGTTCCGTGGCCAATTTTTCCTTGAAATCCCTCTCGAACTGTGAGCCGACATTGACCATGGCTCAGAGATCTGGGAAGAAGTGATGGCTGATGAGAGTTCTGATGGACGACCTCAAGCAGGACTTGAAGATTCACATCTATTCATCCTTGGAGAGTGGCTCCATAATCTCGGAGAGTTTCCAACTCCACCTCTTGTAGAATTCTCTGACTCTTTCATCTGTTTTCTGTTCAGTGGTGATTAAGTCCTCACGACTTGTTTCCCACTCTAGGTTGGATATGTACCGCTCTAGGAAGATGTTACTGATCTGATCCCAGGTATGGCGATCCGCAGGCTTGACCCTTAGGAACCATTGTAACGCTGAACTCTTGAGCGTATGCTGGAAGTGATCGGCCATTTTCTGCAGGGTTGCTCCTTTCGCTCTCATGCCGAGAACGTAGGTGTCAACATGCGTTTGAGGACATTCGATTCCATCGAATCGGTCCATCTCTGGCATTCTGAACTTGGCAGGGAGAGGCGTGACAATTCCCGAATTTGTGGATCTGAGCGTTTCTTGCTTTGAGTTGCTCATACTGGCTTTCAGGTCTTTCATCTGTTCGACCATCCAGGCTATGGTTGGGTCCAATGGTGGACTTTGAGACTCGACGCCGGGTGCTACCATGTGAGTGGTAGTGATTGAAGGTGGTAGGCTTGATATATGTGGATATATGGGGCCTTTTCTGGACTGTATCGGGGTTTGTCCCCGGTGTTTTGGGATTTGTGTATAGGCAATGGGTTGAACCCGGGAGGGTATTGGAGGATATTTGCATCTGTTTGAGATGGTCCAGCGGTGCGCTGGTTGTACTGAGTGATGGGAGTAGTACTGGCTTGGCCGTATATGACAGGGTTGCCCTGAGAGGTGGCAACATGAAGCCTAGGTCGGCTGTTTCCTTGGTTCGAAGGCATCCCGTAATTTGGCGGGGGAGGAACCTAGTTGAAGGTTTGAGGAGCTGGTTTCGGGGAATCGTCGTCCTCGATTAGGACGAAAGTACCGTCTGACTGGGGGGACAGTGCTATACCTCGCTCATTCAGAAGCTATACCACAAAATTCTGCTGATCTTCTTTCTGCCTCTTGTGAACCTCACAAGCCCGGATGGCTTCTTCCAATGTCATATCTGTTACCGGTGACGGGGGTCCGTCCCCGTCACGATTTCTCGGTGAGCTTGACATGTTGGATATTCTGGCTGAGGGAACTGAGGGAACCGAAGAACTGTCTGACTCTGTCGTAACTGTGACTCTGGCGAGGCACTAACCCGGAATTCTGAACCACTTTCTGCTCGCTGGATGGAACGAAAGGCAGGGTTTAGGCTTCGAAAAGGGTATTTGGCTAAGGGTTTCGGGCTAGTGCAATGTGCAGTTACTGATTAATGTTTACTTAAAACGTATTTTCTCAGAGTCCTAATCGGTTGGAAAAGATTGTGTCTTCTTTTTCCTAACTAACTTAAGGCTCTAATCAGTGGATCTCGTCACTACGTTTATAAGCCCCTCGTTTTTCACCTGTAGATCGTCTTTCCGGGACGGACAATCCCGAGCGAGGGTCCTATAAGGCAAGCGAGTTTCACCGACAAAGGAAAAAGTGAACTTAAGGCTAGCTGGTCACGCAAACTTCCAACGTATGTGACTCACGGGCCACAGTCGAAGTCAACATCCTTAAGTTAAGGCGGGGATCATGCCAAAATTTCGGCATGACCTCTCCTGACTCGCTTGCGCGAGGGGCCTTAACTTTTGACATTGGCCAAGTTGTGGCTGGCACGGTGCATACGTTGAGGGTTTGGTGACACGGTGTCACATTGAACCTTCGGGTATATTTTTCGGCAGAGCTCCGCCTCCGCGTCAAAGTCAAGGCTGAAAAGCTCAAGACTTAGGGTCGGGAATGACCTTCGGTCTCAATCTTTCGAGCTTGACTTGTGACGGAACCCGGCGTAAAAAACATACAATTGGGCTTTATGACACGTACTAAGCCAAAAATCAACCGGGGTCTTGGACGAAGTGTGACACAAAGAGCGCATGGCTTACACGGGCTAGGATGGGCTGTTTGGGATGACCCCGTGCGCGCTCGAAAGGTGTCTGGAAGACCAATCGAGCTGCAACTGAACGGTCATCCCGGGTTATGGGACGTAGTGTGCAGTGTACCGAGGCAGCAAGTGTACGTGAAGTGCGGTGTATCGAGGCAGCAGTGCAAGTAGTGTGCGGTCACTAAAATTCCTTTTTTCTGAGTAAAATAGAGGTTTTCAGGATGTGTCTTAAAGAATTTTATGCGCAGTTCAAAATGTAGCATGAAAATCAAGTATGAACGGGAATGCACGAACATGTTATGATTTTGAGATGAAAAGAATGCAACATCTTTTAAAAAAAACAGTTCGAGGTTTAGAGCAACACACCCACACAAAAACGAGGAAGGGTAAACGAAAGTTTGACCCACGGAAGGCTTTTTGAAAAACGACGGTCGTTTTGAAAAAGTATCCTTGTCCCCAGCGGAGTCGCCAACTGAAATTACCCAGGAATCGCGCGCGGCGAACGCGGTTGTCTTTCGCGGATTGGTGTTTGAGACCTCGCTTTCGGGAAGGAGAGGAGTCGCCACGCGGTTTTGTATTTTGAGCCCAAACGTTGACAAACGGCTTTAGTGGAAAATGTGTCGTTTTTATTGGTAGCAAAAACTTGGAAAAGGCTTTGAAAAGGGGTGTCATTTTTATTGGTAGCAAAAACAAGGAAAATGCTTTTTTTGTACCAGAGATTGTTAGGTTCGGAGGTCACGTTATGTTTCGGGAAGAGTATTTTGAGATCACCCCAAACGCCTCGTATGACGAGTCTTTCTACCTTTCTAGAAAATGTGTGCGTGTGTGTTTGTGTGTTTGCATTTTGAAAATGGGGGCTTGAATGACAAGCTTAATCTTGGTTTGAATGTCAAACGTTGATTTTGTGATTCTTTTGGAAAAGGCGAGCGTTTGAATGACAAACGTCGGTTTTGGAGTTTTTTAGCAAAAGTGATACGAGTGATGATTTTTAACTTTTAACTTAAGTGTCAAATGTTGATTTTTAAAGAAGGAGCATTTGAATGTCAAACGTCGGATTTTGAGTTTGAAGATGATCGTTTGGATGCCAAACGTCATCTTTGCGCGTTTTGAAAGAGAGTTCGAATGTCGAACTCCGATTTTGAACCGGGCATTTCATTGTTAGCGATTTTACGGAAAAAAATCATTAAATGATATTTGAATGTCGAATGTCGGGTTTTGAGTTTAAAGATGATCGTTTGGATGCCAAACGTCACTTTGCGCGTTTTGAAAGAGAGTTCGAATGTCGAACTCCGATTTTGAACCTAGCATTTCATTGTTAGCGATTTTACGGGAAAAAAACATTAAATGATATGCGATCAACGAATCGTTTTTGCGACTCAGACTTTGATAAGTAAATACTATCACGAGCCAAACGGCTCGGACTTGGTTATTATACAAATGTTTTTACAAATCCACTATGCACTTTGAAATCAACAATATCTTCTCAAATTATTGAAAATAAAAATAACAAAAGATGAAGAATTAAAAACTTTGAAATAGATCAATAATAGTTAAACTAGGATTTAAGAAATAAGCATAAAATTTCAATACAGTTACATCAAATCCATAAAATACAACCGGTGCCTACTCTGTGCCTCCCCCTCTTTCAGATACACATCCGTATACATATCCAACTCCACAATCAGACCCTGATCAACCCGCTCACTAAATTCCAATTTCACAACCAGACCCTGATCAACCCGCTCACTAAATCCTAATTCATCTCATTACTTTTCAGATTGTACTTGTCAAATGATCGCCACTTAAAATTGATAAAAGTGACGGATCATTCGACACCCCTCACTTTTGAGAAATACTCATTTTAATATCTCAATATTTTGGATAAAGATCTAAAAAATATTTTTAATTTTGTCCATTTCGATCCTTTTATTTATTTTAGGCAAAATTTGTATTATATTATCCTTCAACCATGTTTTATTCAAAATTTCTATATGATAAGCATAGATTTTTCCCCAATTAATCTTAACTACTTAGCCCGTATGTCATGCCATGCCATGCCATACTATGTGACCCTCACTTCGTTCCAAAGTTAATAATCACAATGCTAAAATGTTAAATTTAGTGTACTTCCGTGATGCTAGATAAATATCAATGTCCATCTTTTTCTTTTATATATTTTTAATTTTTGGTTGTAATACAAAACATTATAAACTATTATTTAACCAAACCTTCCCTATGAATGTATTTTTAATAGAACTCCAATTTGGACATCTTCCTGTTCCTGCAGATTGACCAAAATAATTTATTCATCAGTTGACTTGGGCCAAATCACAACTCCTTTTCCAATCCTATATAAGTTGAGACTTAGCGTCCCCATTTCCTCAACATTATTCCAATCATTTTCTCTCTTCTTCTCTCCTCGTAATAACCTCTCTCTCTCTCTCTCTCTCTCTCTCTCTCTCTCTCTCTTCCCTTAAAAACATTCATAATTCACACTACATAATATCTCATACATATAGAACTAAAATGGGTTTTTCAACATCCTCTTGGTGGATTAATGCTACTCTCTTGGCAATTATATTATTCCATGGCATCTCTTTTGCCGAAAAACCTCCAAACTACACCTTCTTGCACCAAGCAACCACTGCTCCTAGAGTTTCCCACTATGACTACATCGTTGTCGGTGGCGGCACCGCTGGTTGTGCATTAGCCGCCACTCTTTCCGAGAAATACACAGTCCTCCTCCTTGAACGTGGTGGGTCCCCCTATGGTAACACCAATATAACAGAAATTGAGCCATGGATTGAACTCCTTTCCGATGGCTCTCCAGGATCACCTGTCCAGCCCTTTATATCTGAGGATGGTGTTAGAAATTCACGCCCCCGTGTTCTAGGTGGTGGGACCGCCATCAATGCTGGCTTCTGTAATGTCACCTGATTTATGAACCAAATAGGAACACGGCTGCAAAACAATGTTAGGAAGAAACAACGAAAGTAGCAAATGTTTAATAACAATAATAAAGAGAAAATACCACAGTAACTAGTAACTGAGCAAATCTGAGTAATAGCATAAGCTTAGATTCGGCTCAGATCCCACATACAACAATTATACACAGAGTATAATTGTTCAGTCCAACCAACAATCCGTTCCAAGGTATCAATTTCCGTCAATGGCCAAGCCTACCTACAAACCCAAACCCGAAACCCCTCTCACAGAGTAATCTCACACGGCTCAAACACACACACACCAGGTACCAGTGTTTCCCTTCACAGACAACCCACTCACAGAGTTACAACCCACTCACAGAGTTCGCACAGAGCAAAAGATGAAGAAGAGAGTTTGAGAGAGAGATAGAGAGATTGTTGATCGTACCTAGAATGGGAGAAGGGGGCGGTATTTATAGGCTTCAATAGATAACGGGTGAAGAGATAAGAATTGCCGAATCCTTATCAAGCCAAACGATCAACAGCAGCACCGAAATCGCAGGAGGAGAGGGCGAAGTCAGCTGCGGAGAAACGAACCAGGGAGATCGCAATTAGGGCGTAAACAGCCCCTAATTTGATCAGACGCTGGGGAAAAACAAAGAGGGGAGTGGGCTTGGGCTGGGTTTCTATTGGGCCTTTTGTAGGTTGCCCCAATGTGGGCCTTCGCTACTTTACAATCTCCACCTTGGAACAAGTATCGGTTAATCACGAGGAACTTACGGACTGAGAGGGGTACATCATAGCCTATCCCGAACTTGTTCCAACACAAAGTAGGAAACAAGAACGGGAAGCTGAAATCACAAAGATAACAGTAAAGGGAGAAACTCACTTTCCAATCACAAAGAAAGGAAACAGGGATCCAACAAAACACTCACACCATTAGTCATTGGTGTCAAAATTCAAAGTTTTTAAACACGTTTGAATTTTTAACACAGGCAAGCATTTTGTTCCCATATCAGCAGGATTATACTGAGTCGGAATTTTTTCAAGTAAGATAAAACCTTTTTCAATAATCAAGTCTCGCAAGTAATGAAAACGAACATCAATATGCATAGTCCTATCATGAAAAACAGGGTTTTTGCAAAGTTGAATTCCGGACTGACTATCAGAATAAACTACAACTTTATCTTTCAAAAAACCAATTTCAGTAATTAATCCTTTCAACCAAGTCGCTTCTTTAAAAGCTTCAGTTATTGCAACATATTCCGACTCGGTAGTAGACAATGCAACAATGGATTGTAATTGAGATTTCCAACTAACACATGAACCACACAAAGTGAACACATATGAAGTAGTAGATTTCCTACTATCTCTATCATTTGAATAGTTAGAATCAACATAACCTTTCAGTTTAACACCTTCATTGCATTTAGAGAATTTCAAGCAATAATTCACAGAATAACCAAGATATCTAAGCAGCCATTTGACAGCTTCCCAATGGGGCTTACATGGGTTGGACATGTATCTACTCAAGCAGCTTATCGCATAAGCTATATCAGGTCTAGTGCTAACCATAAGATACATTATCGATCCAATTGCATTAGAATAAGGCACATTCTCCATTTGTTTTCTATCAAAATCAGTTTGGGGAGACTGATTCTTACTAAGGATAAAATGACCTGCTAAAGGCACATTTGCAGATTTAGCATTCTCCATTCTAAATTTACTCAAAATCTTTTGCACATAAGAAATCAGATTAAGATAAATAGTGGAGTTCTTTCTATCCCTAACAATGTTCATTCCCAAAATCTTTTTAGCATCCCCCAAATCTTTCATGTCAAAAGTTTCACACAGACAATTTTGCACATCTTGAATTGATTTACAGCATGGACTGATTATAAGCATATCATCAACGTAAATCAATAGGAACACAGGAGTAGAAGAGTTGTCTTTAAAATACAAACAATGATCATACGAACTACGAGTGAATTGTAAAGACAACATGCACGTATCAAACTTCTTGTTCCACATTCTAGGAGATTGTTTCAAGCCATATAAAGATTTTTTCAATAAACACACATAATCAGGATTAATCTTATCAACAAAACCTTCAGGTTGACGCATGAAAATTTTTTCATCCAAATCACCATGTAAAAACGCCGTTTTCACATCCATTTGTTTTAATTCCCAATTAAACTGAGCAACTAAAGCAAGCATAACCCTTACCGTAGTAAACTTGACAACCGGGGCAAAGATTTCTGTGTAATCTACCCCCTCTTTTTGAGTAAACCCTTTAGCAACTAACCGTGCTTTAAATCGAACAGTCTCATTCTCAGACTTAACCTTAAACAACCATTTGCAATCAACAAGAGAACATTTTTCTGGTTTAGGGACTAATGTCCATGTTTTGTTAACATGCAAAGAGTTCATTTCATCTTTCATAGCATTTAACCACTTAGCAGAATGAGCAGAATTTAAAGCATCTTTATAAGTTTTCGGTTCATCACAGTTATCAAGAGAATCAAACATATTAAACACAAAAGATGTCATGTGAAAATCATCAAGTCTTGATGGTCTCCTTACCTCCCGTCTAGGGCGATCCCTAGCTAATTGGTAATCATCTAAATTTTCTATCTCTTGAAAATTTTCTTGTTCATTTTCAACATCTTCATTTTGTTCAATTTCAACATGCTCATTTTCATGATCAACTTGCACATTTTCAGTTGGCACATTCGTATCAATCACATAAGGGTGCTCCACCATAATTGGAGTCGAGGGAGGGGGAACATTTTCAGCAGGTATAGGTTGAGCAGGAATCAAGCATGGAAATTCAGTTTCATTAAAAACAACATCCCTACTAATTATGACTTTAAAACCATTTTCCTCTTTTAACCAAAGTCTATACCCTTTCACACCCTCCGGGTACCCCAAGAAAACACACCTAGCAGCTCTAGGTTCAAGTTTGTCATGTTTTTGATGGGCATAAGCAGCACAACCGAAAACTCTCATGTGCGAGATATCAATATCTCTTCCCGTAAATACCGCTTCGGGGCATCTACCATGCAATGGCACAGAAGGGGACCTATTGATGATATAGGCGGCAGTCATCACTGCCTCTCCCCAAAATCGTTTGGAGAGACCCGAGGTCTCAAGCATAGCCCTAACTCTTTCCAAAAGAGTTCTATTCATACGCTCGGCAACGCCATTTTGTTGAGGGTTATAAGGTACAGTTTTGTGCCTACCGATACCATTCAAATCACAAAATTCATCAAATTCATGATTACAAAATTCTAATCCATTATCAGTCCTGAGCATTTTGATTTTCTTACCAGTTTGATTTTCAATAAAAAATTTCCAATTTTTAAACTTTTCAAACGAATCAGATTTATGTCTCATTAAGAAAATCCAGACTTTTCGTGAAAAGTCATCGATAATAGATAAGAAATACCGGTTTCCACCTTGAGTGGGCACACTAGCGGGCCCCCATACATCAGCATGTAGGTAGTCAAGGAATTTTTTACTTGAATGCTTACCAAGGGAAGGGGGAGGAAAACTCACCTTATGATGTTTGCTCTTCACACAAGTATCACAAAAAGGCACAGCAGAAATATTTTCCTTTAAAATTCCAGTTTTATGCAAAATTTCTAAGCCTTTATTACTTATGTGTCCTAGCCTCTTATGCCATAAACTTGTTTTATCCTCTTTAACAATATTAGCACAAATATCAGAACGAGACATAGGCAAAGCTGAGCAAACATACAAATTTTGACGTTTTTCACATTTAGCAATCACTAAAGATCCCTTTAGTATTTTCATAACTCCCTTTCCCCATTTTCCTTCCAAACCATCATCCTCCAAAGAAGCACAAGAAATCAAGTTACTACACAATTCGGGCACATGTCTCACATTTTTCAAAGTTAAAACATAACCAGAATTACATTTCAAATCAATATCACCAATACCAATTATTTGACACTTTTTCTCATTTGCTAAGGAAACGGAGCCAACATTAACTTCTTGGTAAGTAGAGAAAAGAGTTTTCAATGGTGTCATATGATATGTGCAACCAGAATCTATAAGCCATTCACTAGCACATGCAGAATGCACAGAATTCACAACATTATCACATGAATCAATCACCATAAACACATCAGCGGAAGCATCACTACTCGAAGCTAAGTTGCAGTCAATTTGGTTGTGTTTTTGATTTTTCTTAGGATTGGGACAATCTTTCCTAAAGTGTCCTACTTCCCCACAATTGTAACAAGTCCTATGCCTTTGTTTGGAGTTCGACCTACTTGGACTTCTCCCATTCTTTTTGTCCGAATTTTGATTTTGATGAAGTTTTCCATTGTGCCTCTGTTTGGTTCTACCTCTAACCATATTAACTTCACTTGTACTACTAGACTTCCCTTTATTGGCCTTTAAATCTAACTCTTTACTCTTTAAACCGTTAATCACCGTATCAAGCTTAACTTGGTCTCTACCATATTTGATAGCAGATTTAACATCAGAGTATGAATCAGGTATAGCATTTAAAAGGACAATTGAAGTGTAGTTATCAATGTGTTCATCACCCGTTTGTTTTATATCTTGAATTAATTTGGTAAACTCATCAACGTTGTCCTCAATATCTTTGTTTAAATCTAACTTGAAACTAAAAAACTTTTCTAAAAGATAGGTTTTATTAGGCAAGTTTTTATCAAAATAAATTGATTCCAATTTAGTCCAAAGATCACTAGCATGCGCTTGTTTACCACATTTCCGAATAACAGCTTCGGACAAGTTCAAGATAATAGACGAGTAAGCACATTCATCCCATTCAAGCATATCTTCTTCATAAGCATCTTTTGGAAACTTTAAAGCTATTGCTTTATAAGTTTTTTCTTTAATCAAAATTCCTTTCATCTTTTGTTGCCATATAGAAAAATCAGATTTTCCGTTAAACGGTTCCAAATTGTAATTCGAGGTAGACATTATCAAAATACAATTAACGTTTATGAAAATCACAGATTTAAGAACATAGTCAACACAAAGCAAGCAAATAATTTCTAGCAGGCAGAAAATTATCAACGGGAGTAAATAACAGCAGGTATATGCTAACAAAAATACCAAACCAAAATTGCATTTTGGATTGAAGGTAGCTCGCAGAAGAAAATTCCTAGGTTCATCGAACCGAAGCTCTGATACCAGTTGTTGGGACCGCGACCATCCCCACCACTCCACATTAGTATGATATTGTCCGCTTTGGGCCCAGCCCGCACGGATTTGCTCTTGGGTCAACTCCCAAAAGGCCTCATACTAATGGAGTGGGTGGACACCTTTAAATATTAGGCAATTCTTCTTTCAATTGCCGATGTGGGACTTGGGTTGATACCCCAACAATCCTCCCCTCAAACCAAACCAAGGACCACCTCTAGCGAATCTTGTACCGCCGCTATTCACCACCTGCGGGACACGCCGCCTAATTTATCACCAATATTAGGAAGACTTTCGACACAAGGAACACACAGTGCTCCATTCGCGAGGTCACACCACCAGAGGAAATTCCACATCATCCACACATGGTCCACTGCGTCGCGCCCATCCACTAACCACGGCTCTGATACCACTGTAATGTCACCTGATTTATGAACCAAATAGGAACACGGCTGCAAAACAATGTTAGGAAGAAACAACGAAAGTAGCAAATGTTTAATAACAATAATAAAGAGAAAATACCACAGTAACTGAGCAAATCTGAGTAATAGCATAAGCTTAGATTCGGCTCAGATCCCACATACAACAATTATACACAGAGTATAATTGTTCAGTCCAACCAACAATCCGTTCCAAGGTATCAATTTCCGTCAATGGCCAAGCCTACCAACAAACCCAAACCCGAAACCCCTCTCACAGAGTAATCTCACACGGCTCAAACACACACACACACCAGGTACCAGTGTTTCCCTTCACAGACAACCCACTCACAGAGTTACAACCCACTCACAGAGTTCGCACAGAGCAAAAGATGAAGAAGAGAGTTTGAGAGAGAGATAGAGAGATTGTTGATCGTACCTAGAATGGGAGAAGGGGGCGGTATTTATAGGCTTCAATAGATAACGGGTGAAGAGATAAGAATTGCCAAATCCTTATCAAGCCAAACGATCAACAGCAGCACCGAAATCGCAGGAGGAGAGGGCGAAGTCAGCTGCGGAGAAACGAACCAGGGAGATCGCAATTAGGGCGTAAACAGCCCCTAATTTGATCAGACGCCGGGGAAAAACAAAGAGGGGAGTGGGCTTGGGCTTGGGCTGGGTTTCTATTGGGCCTTTTGTAGGTTGCCCCAATGTGGGCCTTCGCTACTTTACAGCTTCTATTCACGCGCTCAAACCAGCTTCGTCAGAGAAGCTGGCTGGGAGGGTAAATTGGTCAATGAGTCTTTCCGATGGGTTGAAAACAAGGTTGCTTTTCAACCCCTAATTAGGGGATGGCAATCAGCATTTAGAGCCGGGATGATAGAAGCTGGAATAAGGCCTTATAATGGATTTACTTATGATCATATTACCGGAACTAAAGTTGGCGGAACCATATTTGATGCTAATAGAAATAGGCACACTTCTGCTGATTTACTAGAATATGCCAACCCAAGAAGGATTACAGTATTGCTCCATGCAACTGTTCACAGAGTACTTTTCAACACCAGAGGTTAGTATATATGCTTCCTTCCATTTAGTATATTGCATGTACATGTATTTACATTTGTTAAAAACTTAACGGCTTTTTGTTTCCAACAGATAAGTCGAGACCTGTGGCTAACGGAGTGGTCTTCACAGACTCATTAGGGCGTCCACACAGAGCGTATCTAAGGGCTAACTCCAAGAGTGAAGTTATACTTTCTTCGGGAGCATTAGGAAGCCCACAACTCTTGATGTTGAGCGGCTTGGGTCCTAAAAAACACCTTGAGTCCCTTAACATCAAAGTCGTTTTGGATAATCCTCAAGTTGGCCAAGGCATGCAAGATAACCCTATGAACAATGTCTTTATACCCTCTCCGATCCCCGCTGATGTTGATGCCATACTTCTTGCTGGTATTACTAGCCATGGAAACTACATTGAAGGGGGATGTGGCCTCAACATTGGAGGTGGAAGTCCAAGCGACTATGGAAACTATTCTTTCCAGGTATATATATATATACATATTACTTCATTTCCAAAATTTTCATGCTTCTAGTAAATCATTGAATTCTCCTATTTTCATCAACTAATTTGATTATTTTCTTATTTCAGTATGGTGGATTCATACTGGAGAAGTTTGAAGGTCCGCAGTCTTCTGGCCATCTAGTGCTTCGAAATCGCGACCCAAGTGACAACCCTGCAGTGACATTCAACTACTTCAAAGATCCAGTAGACTTCGAAAGATGTGTTCGTGGGGTTGAAACAATCTTACGAGTTGTTGAATCAGATGCGTTCTCAAACTACAGAGTTGCAAACCTCACGGGGCAAGACATTCTCAATATCACTGCACGTTAGCCACAAAACTTTCCGGTACATGAAAACACGTCTACATCTCTAGAACAATTCTGTAAGGATACAGTTAAGACTATATGGCATTATCACGGAGGGTGCCAAGTTGGAAGAGTAGTTGATCATGATTATAAGGTTTTGGGTGTGGATTCTCTTCGATTAGTTGATGGATCAACATTTAATTCCTCCCCTGGAACTAATCCTCAAGCCACTGTTATGATGCTTGGAAGGTATGTCGGAGTTAAAATATTAAGAGGAAGATCTTGAAGTGATATGATCAGTTCCACATATCGAGTTTCAATTGAAATATGTATACAAAACATAGAATTGATTTATTTTTTTATGTTAACGAGTAGAAAATGACCTTCACATGAGATCTAATGGATCATATGTTAAGGCCAAAATACTTGCAAGTGTTATATGATTTGTTCAATCTTCTTTAATTTGTGAAATATATTTCCTTCATATTTATCTTTTTCTAACTAAATCATTTTTTGTAAAGTAGTTGTAATATTCTTCCAACTGCCAACCAAGCTACTTGATGCTACCAAAAATCGAGTTCCGAGAAGAGCATCCACAAAGCATCCACGTAGGATGAAAATGACTTATATCCCCAAGAACGGCCTGCAAAACGAGCATCGTAAGCTAAGCCGGGGGCTTCTCCGGCTAAAGCCCATCCGGTGTAAGAGTAAGATTCCGGTGATTAACTGATAATGTAGAGAGAGAGAAAGCTTGAAGGCAGAAGGTGAAAAACATACACTCTACTGAAATAAACTCTTATTTATATCGTTACCAATGATAAGCTAAGTGATAAGGCACTATGCTGATCGTGATAAGCGGAATGAAATATGGGGTCATCATTAGAAGTAGGTAATAAGGTAGCTTGATTTGACTCCCATATCAGGTAATGACAACTTTTAGTCGGATAAATTGGATGTACAGTGATTTTGGGGGCTCAACCATACGATGGCTCCCGGCCACATTTAATGTCTCATTTAATGTTGTCCTTTCTCATTTAATGTTGTCCTTTCTGTCAGATATGGTCTCCTATTGTCTTATGTGAGATACCCTTCTCGCTTAACCGGATGTGAGGCTATACTTGGTTCACCAAATGTACAATTGTATGCATATGGCAAGACACTTATCTGGGCGAGACACACATCTCGCTAACCTTCTCTTTGACTGTTGACCGTCATCCTATGTCAATTATCTTGCTTTCATGCCTTGTTGTGGGTAAGTGAGACCTTCTTATACTGCTTGACTCCAGCATTGACGTTGACTGATGGGGTTGACTTTGCCACGTAGTTGATCACTCCCTTGCTGAGTCACTCATGGTCTCCATATTTTGACTGACATGTAGATTGAATTTTATTTATGCACATCACTACATTTATTAAATCTTTCCATTTTGGGGAACAATATCATACCATTTATAAGTATCTAAATAAAGATAATGAAATTTCTAAGCAATGTATAGTGATCTAAAATAACAAAAAGATTATGATTTTTTGAAGAATAACAGAGGATATTTTATTAATTACCAGAAATATGTAAGACCTTCTTAAATTAAGAACGATTACTTACTTTCCTCTTGCTGAGGATACTAAATTGTCCGTTAGCACATTGGATAAACAAACTAATAGGACCTTTGTTATGTTGGCAAAACCCATACTTTGGTCACTAAAGAAGCTATGTTTTTGCAAAGTCCTCATTGAATTTTTTTTCTTTTGCAATGTCCTCATTCAAATACACAATTTTTGCAATGTTCTCAGTACTCAATCAATAAAACCATTAATTTTTTAACAAAAATTAATCATGTTATTAGGTGACTAATGTTGGAAAAACTATTACAAAATCAAATGGAAATACAGAAAACTAAATAAAACAAAATACACAAAGAAAAGATAAAGAAAGAGATTTGTCATGGAAGTCCGAGTCGTGTGAAATCACACTCTCCTTAAGACAAATTACGCCCCCTCACCACGTTGTGCTTGAGTTTTTACGGAACGCTTGTCTCCCATGATGAAACGGAGTAACCGGACGGTGGTTGCACAATTGGACCTCCGGCGAACTGAAGTCGATGCTTGAACTTTATCACCACGAATGCAATGCAAGGAGGCCAAGGGAAAGATGAACAATATGCAACGAAATTGAGAGAGGAGAATTTCTGGAAAATCTGTGTGTTTCTCTTGTTGTGTTCTTGCCATTATATAATCCAAGGAGATAACAGAAAATTAAACCATGTTTTAATTTTCTTAATTAATACAATTATTTCAACATAATTGCATAATTATTTGGCTCATAACCTCCATTTTACAGTTACATGGCTGTTGGAATTACACATTCATTAGCCCAGGCGCCCGCCTCGGGGAACGCGAGGCGCCCGCCTCGTAATGGTCTCAAATGGGCCGCACCTACTGGAGTCGAGGCGCCCGCCTCAGGCAAGTCCAGGCGCCCGCCTCACCTCCAGAAACATTGGGTCAAGTTTGAAAAAAAAATGTAAAAAGTGGGCTCGCGCGGACCGGCTGTTTCGGAGCTACATTCGTGTCCGCAGGACGCGCATGCACATGAGTTCGATAGTCCGAAGCCTATTTCGGTCCATGATTTGCACCCCCCTGCTCACCTGTGCGCGAGAGAGAGCCTCTATGTACCACAATCTTACTCCCTACCAAAGTGTAGGAGTATTTAAACTTAGCCACTTTTTCATCTTTTTCCAATGTGGGATAACCACATTTTACCCATTCCAACCCATTAACTTTGAGCCTTCATATCTCATTCATTTCTCAACCATTTTGAACAAATGAATATACGATTTCAATGCACTCATGGAGTAGAACACAATCCAACAATCAATTTGTCATTTTAACGAATAACAAATTAAGAAAATAACTCATTATTTCCTTCAAACACACTTTTTTCCAACAATCCCCCACATGAAGGAATAATGCGGAATTGGTGATAAACGCGATGTCCTTGAATCGTTATGATTTTTGTGTAGCCGATCATATGCTTGACACAAGTATCGTCCTAACATACTTCAATTCTCATAGCTATGTTCAATCATGGCCCTGAACATACGCCTGGTTCTGCGAGAGGGTCTAAGAACTGAGCCTCACACAATTTTCCTCGAAGCGTCCCCACTTCTCTCTCACATAGGTGATTTCTTAAAGGTAACCCGTATTACCCCGCTCGAATTTTCAACGCGTAAGAATCATTAAAAGCCATATGCTTATCCTTGTCCTTTCGGGATGTCACTAACAGGAATGGACTTGGGGTTGATTCCCCCACAGTGACGCTACAAGTCTTTTAAAAGTTAGGTTGTCCTATTGAATCTAGTTCTTGGGATCTCCAGTCATCTAGATTGGGTTTTCCGCTGTGTTTAACTTTTAAGAGGCTTAAGTCCCATTCCCCTCGTCGAGCTTTCAACTAACTCTCTATTTAACCCTTTGGTTAACGGATCCGCTAAATTTTCCTTTGACTTAACATAGTCAATGGATATTGTGCCAGTTGAGAGTAGTTGTCTAATGGTATTATGTCTTCGACGAATGTGTCTAGACTTACCATTATACATATGATTGTGTGCCCTTCCAATCGCTGATTGGCTATCACAATGTATACATATTGATGGCACGGGCTTCGTCCATCTTGGAATATCTTCTATAAATTGGCGTAGCCATTCGGCTTCTTCACCACATTTATCTAACGCTATAAACTCAGATTCCATCGTGGATCTAGCTATAACCGTTTGTTTAGAAGATTTCCATGATATAGCTGCTCCTGCTAATGTGAATACAAATCCGCTCGTAGACCTTGAGTCTTTTATATCGGATATCCAATTAGCATCGCTATACCCTTCAATTACCGCTGGATGTCTAGTATAGTGTAAAGCATAATCGCGAGTATATCTTAAGTACCTTAGTACTCTCACTATACCATTCCAATGTTACGCTCCGTGATTACTTGTATACCGACTCAGTTTGCTAACCGTGTAAGCAATATCTGGTCTAGTACAACTCATCAAGTACATTAGACTTCCAATGATTCTCGAGTATTCAACTTGAGAAACTGTGTCACCTCTATTCTTTGATAGATGTTGACTCATGTCTATTGGGGTTCTAGCAATAGTTAAGTCATCCTTGCTGAATTTCTCAAGAATTTTATCCACATAATGTGACTGGCTTAAAGCAAGTCCATTTGACATTCTTGAAATTTTCACGCCAAGGATTACGTCGGCTAACCCCATATCTTTCATGTCAAACTTTGAGTTCAACATATCTTTAGTGGATTTTATCATTTTATCATAGCTTCCTATGATAAGCATGTCATCTACATAATGACATAAAATGACATAGCCATTTCCCGTGTCTCTAACATAGATACATTTGTCACATTCATTTATTTTAAATCCACTTTCCATCATGGCTTGATCAAACTTTTGATGCCATTGTTTTGGTGCTTGTTTCAAGCCATACAATGACTTTACTAACTTGCACACTTTATTTTCTTTCCCCGGCGCAGAAAATCCTTCCGGTTGCTCCATGTAAATTTCCTCTTCTAAATCTCAATTTAGAAAGGCTGTTTTAACATCCATTTGATGTACTTCAAGATTCCGCAATGCGGCTATTGCAAGTACAATTCTTATGGATGTTATTCTCGTAACCGGAGAATATGTATCAAAGTAATCAAGGCCTTCCTTTTGCTTGTAACCTTTAATTACAAGTCTTGCCTTATACTTGTCAATTGTTCCATCCATCTTCATTTTCCTTTTAAAAATCCACTTATATCCTAGTGGTTTACTTCCCGGAGGAAGATCCACTAATTTCCAAGTGTGATTTTGTAAAATGAAATCAATCTCACTTTTAATGGCCTCTTTCCACAAAGGTCCTTTGGAAGAGCTCACGACCTCTTTATAACTTTGTGGTTCACTTTCAAGCATATAGGTTAGAAAATCTGGGCCAAAAGATTTTTCTACCCTACCTCGTTTGCTCCGTCGAGGTTCTACCTCCGCTTCATCATTTTCATCATGATGATTTGTTCCTTCTACTTCTTCTTCTATTGAATCATATCTCCGTTTAGATGAACTTGCATCATCTCTTTTGCACGGAAACACATTCTCAAAGAAAGAAGCATTTCTTGACTCCATTATAGTATTCTTGTGTATATCTTGAATCTTCGATTCATGCACAAGAAACCTATAAGCACTACTATTGTGAGCATATCCAATAAATATGCAATCAATAGTTTTTGGTCCAATTTTCACCTTTTTGGGAGGTGGTATTGAAACCTTTGCAAGACACCCCCACACTCGCATGTATTGGTATGATGGCACTCTTCCATGCCACAATTCATAGGGGCTCTTATTTATTTTCTTTCGGGGCATTTTATTTAACAAATAATTTGCCGACAAGACGGCCTCTCCCCACATGTTATCCGGTAACCCCGAACTTATTAACATGGCATTCATCATGTCCTTTAGAGTCCGATTTTTCCGCTCGGCAACTCCATTGGATTGTGGGGTGTATGGTGGTGTTGTAACATGTTTTATCCCATGTTGAGCACAAATACCTTCAAAAGGGAATTCATACTCACCACCACGATCACTTCTTATGACATTTATTTTCCAGTTGAGTTGATTTTCAACTTCATTTTTATAGAGAACAAACTTCTCTATAGCCTCATCTTTACTTTTGAGAAGATACACATAACAATATTTTGTGCTATCATCAACAAAAGTCATAAAGTACTTATTGCCCCCTCGTGTTTGTGTTGACTTGAAGTCACATAAATCCGTATGAACCAACTCAAGTGGTTCATTATTTCTTACAACCGAATGAAACAGAGGTTTTGTAAACTTTGCCTCTACACAAGTTTCACATTTATGTTTGTAGTCTATTTTACATTTTGGTATGCAATTCATGTTAATTAATCTACATATAGTATCATAGTTAACATGTCCTAGTCTACCATGCCACAAATTGGAAGACTCAAGCAAGTAAACGGAAGAATTATTCTTATTCATCACATTCATCTGAGGCTTGTTAGCCATTACATTGCTTTTAACAACCATAGCACTAATCTTAAACATACCATCACAAACATAACATTTGCCTACAAACATTCCACTTTTAGACAAAGTAACCATATCGGACTCAAACACAACACGAAAGCCATGCTTAATCAAAAGCGATCCGGACACCAGATTTTTCCGGATTTCGGGCACATAGAGCACATTGTTGAGAGTCAACTCTTTCCCGAAAGTCAACTTCAGCACCACCTTTTTTCCTTGACCTTTCACATCGGACGTGGCAGAATTTCCCATGAACAATTTCTCACCATTTTCAAGGGCTTCAAAACTACTAAACATTTCCTTGTTTGAGCAAACATGCCTAGTAGCACCGGTGTCAATCCACCACTGATTTGGGTTTGAACCCACCAAATTCACCTCAGAAATTACCGCCGCCAAATTCATATCGGAAACTTCATTCGAGATGACATCCACCATGTTTGCTTGTTTCTTTGGCTTCCTACACTCGGAAGACTTGTGGCCCACAATGCCACAATTGTAACAAGTTCCATCGAACTTCTTCTTGGAGATTCCTCCATTTGGTTTCAAACTAGAACCACCCTTTCTGGGACCAAACTTGCCTTTGGCTTTGCCATTGTCCTTTGAGCTATCAACATGCTCCACAACATTGGCTTTCGCCACAAGAAGATTATTCAACTTCTTCTCCGCAATCCTATTCTGTTCCTCAATCCGAAGACGAATAGCAAGCGCTTCAACATTCATTTCCTTTCGTTTATGCTTAAGATAATTCTTGAAATCTTTCCAAGCGGGAGGCAACTTTTTAATGATTGCCGCCACTTGAAAGCTTTCACTAATTACCATCCCTTCGGCATGAATTTCAGGAATGATTATTTGTAACTCTTCCACTTGACTTTTAACAGTTTTTGAGTCCACCATTTTATAATCAAGAAAATGGCCCACAATGAATTTCTTTGTGCCCGCGTCATCTATCTTATACTTATATTCCAAGGACTCCCATAGTTCCTTTGCAGTTTTCTTAACACTATACACATTGTATAGCGAATCCGACAATCCATTGAGGATGTAATTTCTGCAAAGAAACTCGGAATGCTTCCAAGCATCAAGAGCCGAGATGGCTTGCCCATCCGTCTCATTCTCACCCAACTGTGGCGGATCTTCCTTAAGAAATCTCGCCAAGTTCAAGGTAGTCAAATAGAAAAGCATCTTTTGTTGCCACCTTTTAAAGTCTTGGCCAACAAACTTTTCCGGTTTCTCACCATGATGGTTCGAAACAGTTTGGACAACCACCCTCTGAGAGTTGCTTTCCACACGAAGCGCTTCCTCCACACGAGGATTCTCGGAGTTGTTGGAAACAAAACAAACAATTTTAGTTCAATGTTTTAAATAGTTTTCCTTCCAACGAAGAGACAGTAATTTGTCTTAAGATTGTTGGAAAAACTATTACAAAATCAAATGGAAATACAGAAAACTAAATAAAACAAAATACACAAAGAAAAGATAAAGAAAGTGATTTGTCGTGGAAGTCCGAGTCGTGTGAAATCACACTCTCCTTAAGACAAATTACGCCCCCTCACCACGTTGTGCTTGAGTTTTTACGGAACGCTTGTCTCCCAGGATGAAACGGAGTAACCGGACGGTGGTTGCACAATTGGACCTCCGGCGAACTGAAGTCGATGCTTGAACTTTATCACCACGAATGCAATGCAGGGAGGCCAAGGGAAAGATGAACAATATGCAACGAAATTGAGAGAGGAGAATTTCTGAAAAATCTGTGTGTTTCTCTTGTTGTGTTCTTGCCATTATATAATCTAAGGAGATAACAGAAAATTAAACCATGTTTTAATTTTCTTAATTAATACAATTATTTCAACATAATTGCATAATTATTTGGCTCATAACCTCCATTTTACAGTTACATGGCTGTTGGAATTACACATTCATTAACAGCCTTTTGAGCTGTTACAAAACAGTGCAAAACCAATTTTCTCGTACAACCACTGGAGCCCAGGCGCCCGCCTCACCTCCAGAAACATTGGGTCAAGTTTGAAAAAAAAAATGTAAAAAGTGGGCTCGCGCGGACAGGCTATTTCGGAGCTACATTCGTGTCCGCAGGACGCGCATGCACATGAGTTCGGTAGTCCGAAGCCTATTTCGGTTCATGATTTGCACCCCCCCTGCGCACCTGTGCGCAAGAGAGAGCCTCTATATACCACAATCTTACTCACTACCAAAGTGTAGGAGTATTTAAACTTAGCCACTTTTTCATCTTTTTCCAATGTGGGATAACCACATTTTACCCATTCCAACCCATTAACTTTGAGCCTTCATATCTCATTCATTTCTCAACCATTTTGAACAAATGAATATATGATTTCAATGCACTCATGGAGTAGAACACAATCCAACAATCAATTTGTCATTTTAACGAATAACAAATTAAGAAAATAACTCATTATTTCCTTCAAACACACTTTTTTCCAACAACTAATGCCCGTTAAATAATTAACCAACTATGTTACATTAACAAATAATTAAGAGAAAAACAAGGAAAACAAAAAACAAAAAAAGGACTTGAAAATAAAAAACTAAGAAAAGTAACACCACTTACCGGTCATCATCCCACCACACCCTTCCATCTCTATCAAAATCCCAACCAATATTACAGGTCCCTAATCAATCAAAGCTCCATTCCACATTCAACTCTCCACAAAATCATGAACAAAATCCCTCCTTCGACATTAGAGTTTTTCTCACCGACTCTTCATCCTAAGATCTAAAAACTTCACCTCCGTTTAAAATTGTAATTTTCTATCAATTGGTCTTGATTCTTTGTGTTTGAGTTGTGGTTTGTGATAACCGGGGGAATTAATGCTGATTTGGTGATCAACAGTGGCGGAGTAGGGACATAATGAATGGGGAAGAAGGGTCGACAAAGTGGTTGGGTTTGGTCCTGATTCAACTGATGTTCTTAAAAGGCTTGGACTAAAAAAACTATTGTTGTTAAAAATATCATTAAGATTGTTTTTTTATGGTTTATGAAGATTGTTTAAAAAATAAATAATGGTGGAGGATGGAAGAAGGTGGCAGTTGTTTGTGGTTGATGGAGGATTGGAGGGAGGGAGATGATGGGTCTTCATAATATTTTTTCAAGAGGTAGATGATGGGGGTAAATGAGAAATTTTGCAGCCGAAAAATTATAATAGTTTAATTTATTTAACCATATGTGACAAATCAATAAACTATTTAATGGTTGTTAGTCATGTAATAGAATTGATTTATTTTTTTATGTTAACGAGTAGAAAATGACCTTCACATGAGATCTAATGGATCATATGTTTAGGTCAAAATACTTGCAAGTGTAATATGATTTGTTCAATCTTCTTTAATTTGTGAAATATTTTCCTTCATATTTATCTTTTTTTAACTAAATTATTTTTGTAAAGTAACTAAATAAAGATAATGAAATTTCTAAGCAATGTATACATGGGCGGATCTTAGTGAGGGGTGGGTAGGGCTCAAGCCCATCCCAGATTTTTAGGGAAAAAAAAAATAATTTTTTTTTATTATACCCACACCACATTTTTTTTTATACCCACACACCTACAAGCTAAAACACCAAAAATGCAAAACTAGCAGCAGTCCGCCTGTCCCCTACTCCCTTCTCTTCTCCGCCCTCGGTGACGCCAGATTTCACCATCATCACCGCCGGATTTCACCATCATAAAAAGCTGCCTTCATACATGTTTTAATTGCTTAATCCACCTCTAATTTTCTGTGTTTTCTCTCTTTCTCTTAGCTATGGCTTTCTTTCGGATATGTTCTGAAGATGGGAAAATTAGGAAGGGGGTTATTGAGTCCTTTTCGATTTCGAGGAAAAATTGAAAGTGGGTAGTACTGGGTTGTGTTGACTTAGTCAAAAAGATCAAAACTTTGTGCAAAAGAAGAATTGAAATTTTTGGGTTTCTTGAAAACAGTCACAATCTACTTTACAATTGAAAGGAGCTTCTGATTTTTATTTTTATTTTTTTATTTTTTTTTATTTGCAAATAATTTTGATGTGCAATTAGTTGCTTGATATGAGTCTCTGAATTGATTTTCTACTTAGAAAACACCTTGTGATTTATCTCATTTTATCTCATTTTATCTCATTTTTTGATAATGGGGTTCTGTACAAAAAGATATGTAGTTAGCCTGCTGCTTAGATTATTTTAGTCGCACTAAAATTGTATTGCACGTGGAAAAAATAGGCAGAAAAAAATTTCGGGGGCAAGCCCACCCGGTTTGGAAATCCTGGATCCGCCCCTGCTTAGATTATTTTAGTCGCACTAAATTTTTTTCTTTTGGTCCTCATTCAAATACACAATTTTTGCAATGTTCTCACTCAATCAATAAAACCATTATTTTTTTAACGAAAATTAATCATGTTATTTGGTGACTAACGCCCGTTAAATAATTAACCAACTATGTTACATTAACAAATAATTACGAGAAAAAGAAGGAAAACAAAAAAAGGACTTGAAAATAAAAAAACTAAGAAAAGTAACACCACTTACCGGTCATCATCCCCACCACACCCTTCCATCTCTATCAAAATCCCAACCAATATTACAGGTCCCTAATCAATCAAAGCTCCATTCGACATTCAACTCCCCACAAAACATGAACAAAATTCCTTCTTCAACATTAGTGTTTTTCTCACCGACTCTTCAACCTAAGATCTAAAAACTTCACCTCCGTTTCATCTGTTCATTAGCGCCTCCCCTTCATGGTGTTCCCCGTCTACGCCAACACCACAACCCGCCAACAACTTTATTGGCTGCAACAACTTAAACATCACTTCTAGTTTCCTATATATTTCTCTTTAAGATCCGGTCGCGCAGACCCCTTGTGGCTGCTCGGAACTGCTCCGGCATTCTTTCATCTTCTCTGGCGCCGTTTCCCTCATAGCGTTCACCCTTCCTCCCTCCAGAATCTCTCTCTCTCTCTCTCTCTCTCTCTCTCTCTCTCTTGCTGCTTTCGTCACCTGTTCATGGATGTGTTCGGAGATAGAGTTGGTTCAATTTCATTTAATTCAAAATCCCTAACCTAATCCTTCGTGGATGCAGCGAGCAGACTCAAAATTAATTCAATTTCACACACATGCACGCATGCACACACACAAACATTGCAAATTTCGTGATTCAAAATTGTAAGTTATTATCAATTGAAGAGACGAAGATGAGTTTCTGATTTAAAATTGTAATTTATTATCAATTGGTCTTGATTCTTTGTGTTTGAGTTGTGGTTTGTGATAATCGGGGGAATTAATGCTGATTTGGTGATCGACAGTGGCGGAGTAGGGACATAATGAATGGAGAAGAAGGGTCGACAAAGTGGTTGGGTTTGATCCTGATTCAACTGATGTTCTTAAAAGGCTTGGACTAAAAAATATATTGTTGTTGTTAAAAATATCATTAAGATTGTTTTTTTTTTTAATGTTTATGAAGATTGTTTAAAAAATAAATAATGGTGGAGGATGAAAGTATAAGCTGAGATTAATTAGGATTCAGTGTATGTATATAAATGTTAACTGTTGATGATCCATTACAGAAGTAGAATTCAGTGTATTTGTAGAGAGAAAGTTGTATATATAGCCTCATTTGAGGTACATAAAATATATCAAGAATTATTTCTTCCCATTCGTGTGTCTTTTCTTGTTTCAGTTTATACCTCTAACATGGTATCAAACTTGTGATTGATCCATAGGCAAACCCTTTGGTCTCTTCTCTTGATACTCGGCTAAACATGTCGACAACATCAACCTCTGGCATAACCTGCGTATCAAACGACGGCTTTTCTACCAATGGTTTGCCGATTTTTACAACCCCACGGCCATAATGGGCAAACCTTTCTTACCTAGGACAACTACATGAATTGGGGTACGTTGTTCAAAACCCTTCTTCGTGCGCACAATCTTGCGGTTGTCATTGAAACCCAACAACCGGCTGCTACACATGCCGTTGGCAAGGAAAACCCTCAGCACGATATGGAAGAACGCCACAGATTTAGTCTGTGGGTGGATAAAAGGTACGGTAACCCCCGCTGTTCAACCCTACCTTAATTCCTGCCTCACAGAACCGGAGGCGTGGGCTGTTCTGGCTAAGCGTTTTGGTGCAACTTCAGCCATTCAAATCGAAACCTTGAAAGAAAAGCTACACGATCTGAAAAAGGCCCCAGACACGTCGATTGCGGTCTACCTTCTCTGAGTCTCTCAGATCTCTGATGTACTCACGACAGCCGGTGATCCAGTTGACGATTCAGTTCTTATTCAGCGTATTTGCGGTGGCCTAGTGCAAGAATACAAGGAATTTCTTACTGCAATTGCGGCAACCCACGCTCATAACCCAATCACGTTGGATGGGTTGAATGATTTATTGTTGAAAGAAGAGATGTTATTGCAAAAATTTGCTACACCACCAGTGCAGACTTCAGCTTTATTGGCAGCTTCACCGACCCATTCCCCTTCTCTGGAAGCTAACTTTGCCAGAAATAACAGTGGTAGAGGGCCTAATCATAGCGATGGTCAAAATCGAGGTAACAATAACAACAATAATCAGAATCGTGGCAGAGGTCGTGGGGGTAACAATCGAAATCAAGGGAATCGTCAAGGCAATAATGGCAACAGGAGAAATTGGAACAACAATGGAGGGAACCGTTACAATAATAACGGAAATTAGAACAACAATAACTGGAACAACAACAATGGTAGTTAGAGCAACTGGAACAATAATGGGTTATATGGCAGAAACAATGGCCAAGGAGAAGGTGGGCGTGGTGGATCTTACGGTAGCCGGGGGTCTAAATCCCAATATTAAGTGCCGGTATATGCTTTCGGATGGGTCACGGTGCTCTTTATTGCCGAGAATCTTGCCGGCGTATATGGCGCGATCGGACCGTTTATTCTTGATTAGGAGCAACGAATCATATGACGAGATGATCCTTCTACCTTATACGGATCTTATCCATACTCAGGTAAAGATGCAGTCACTGTTGGTAATGGAAATAAGTTAAAAATTTCTAGCATTGGTCATTCTTCTGTTAATATCAATAATCGTACGTTTGCTCTTCCCAATATTCTTCATGTGCCACATATTCATAAACCTCTATTATTCATTCGTCAATTTTCCAAGGATAATATTTGTTTTTTTGAACTTGACTCATGTGGTTTTCGTGTTAAGGATACTAATGAGTAACAGTCGATCCCGATGGGGGGATAAAATCTTGAGGTAAAAGTTAAATGTAAATACAATATAAAAAATTAATGAGATAATTTTATGTAATATATTATTACAACATGTCAAAAACTTCTTTGTACACAACATTTGTAGTCGTGTCATCATTTAATTCGTGACTATTACATATAAGTACTTTAAATCCCTTCCTCATAGTTAATCTAGAAAAAGCAACATATAATTGTCCATGACGAAATCTTTGGTATTGGAAGAAAAGGCCAACATGAGCGACGGCATCGACCATGACTTTTTATTTATTGTCATTGCAAAAGAAACAGTCAGTGGGAATTGTCTCTGTTAAAAACTAACCGGGAATTTTGTTGTATCAGAAGGTGATATAATCATTCTCGGTATCAACACCTTCTTACCAACATTCTTTTCGGACAACATTACCACCTCGACAACGTGCTTACCTATATATATATATATATATATATATATATATATATATATATATATATATATATATATATATATATATATATTAAAATAACAGTATGTTTTATGTCAAAAAATCAAATAATTAATTGTATAAATGTATAATTATTTACTAACAAAATTGATTTGCGCACCTAGATTTGTAACGATCAATCTTGTAACAACATGACGATACATCCAATCTTTAGCTTCAGTATGTGATTAGGTATTCCAGAGCACTTGACGGTGTTTAGGAATTCAGTTGAAAATATATCTTCGGCTGATTGGTTAAATTTGTCGTCTTTGCCTATGGCGTCAGAACTAATGTATTTCACTTCTTTTTCAGGAAAGAGCGACATAACATACTCATTTATACTGTCAACAATCTCATTTGTTGGTGCAAGTATAGCCCGATTCTGGAAAAATCCATCAACATCTTTATTATGCATTAAGTTCGGGTATATGCAATCCACGATAGCTGAGATGGTATTAACAGAATCTCTTATCAATATGTCATCTGGTAATTTGATTTCAACTTCACCATGGTTCTTATCACCTGCAGTAATAACCAACATATAATAAATAAATATTAGTAAAAATATGAACTTAAAAGGAAGTAAAAATCAATATTAAAATTGAATAAAGACCGGAAAATTATGAAGCAGTTTTTACAAATATTAAGACTGATATAGTACATAAATTGCAAAAAAGGCAGTAAGGCTTTTGAGACAGAGGTATTAATAACTAACAGATAAAATACGTATCTACATCTTAAAAACAGTTGTTACTTATCACCTGCAGTCCATCACCAACGGATAATAACCAATTTGCAAACGACCTGATATCCTCAAAATCCGAAGAAGACGAACCACCCTACATAAAATATTATATTTTAGTCTTATTATAAATTATAAAATATAGATACGTATACATAATGTTAAACAAAATGTATTTGAAAATCACCTGCAATCTCATATTTTGTGTTAACTTTAGTACTTTGCATTCATTCCATAGTGTCGATGAACATAGTGAAGCATGCACAATATCATTTATGCTACCCATAGGTACGATCGGAAGAATTTGTCTGAAATCTCCTCCAAATATCACAACCTTACCACCAAACGACTTATCACATAACCATCCATCAGGGCCACGGATAATATCTCTCAAACTACGATCAAGTGCCTCAAAGCAGTGTTTATGTGCCATTGGAGATTCGTCCCAAATAATAAGCGATGTTTTTGAAGTAACTACGCCTCATCGAACTGGCTTAAGTTTTGCTACACATGGAAGTCTCATCAAAGTGTAGAGGTATCAAATTTAGAATGGGGAATGAGTCCTACCTCCGAATGTCTTTCACATAAACGTCTTTCCCGTTCCTCCGTAACCATACGGAAGAATACTCCACCATTTCCACTATCGACGGGTGACGTGATTTCTTCATATACTCCCTTCTGCTCAGCCGTGAGTTGTTTATACAATCTGGCGTGCTCAGTGACGCGCCCCGAACCGGGGACCTACTTGGCCCCACATTCGGGACACGCTCAGAAGACTTTATAATTCCTTTAAAACTTTCTAAATGTGTCACGACCCGAAACCGAGGCACCATTTTATTCACGTGTTGAGCACGTAGAGCGGGGCCGTAGCATTTTATTGTTTTCATTTTATAATAATTGAGATTTTATGCGTTAGTGGTAACATTTTAAATAATTGATTTGACATCTTAGTGATGCTAATAAATTAATTTTAATTATTTAATGTCTAAATTGAATAAATAATAAATTTGTAGTTGATACTTTAGTTGGTGAAATTTAAATAAAAAGTTTTATAAATGTTGAAGGCCTATGTGTAAAAAGTGGAACCTAAGGGATTAATGGTAGTAACTAAATTCTTGGGGGCTTAAGTGAAAAATTGATTTATATATATATATCACTCCTTCTTCACCCTTCCACATAAATCCACTCCATGAATTTTATGAAAAAAAATCAGTAACCAGCCGACGTGAGGAAGAGAGAAAGAAAGAAAGTATTTCCTCCGTTTCAAAATATTTTTCAAAAATTCTCAAAAATCAATCGTTAGTCCGATTGACGATCCGACTGCGGCAGAGTGATCAGGAAGCCGAGGAGAACAATTAGAGCCAATGAGATTCTCTTTTTATTTCGTCATATTTTTAGGTAAGTTATTATGATTCCTTTCTAATATTTGCTCATATTAATATAAATGTTGATATTATATGTTCTAAATGATATTTGGTATTACGGGATCAAAATATTTGATTTTTGTTAAATTTCGAGATTTATTTTGGGTTGTAGAAATAAAATAAAAGGAAAATGGATTGTGGAATGAGTATGTTAAGGTTTTGGGAAATTTTGAGGGACAAATGAATTTTAATGATTTTTACATGGTTAATTGGGTTCTGAAATGTTGAAATAGGGTGTTGGAAATGAGTAAAGTAATGGTTGGGTAAAATATGGGTTAGTGAGGGTGAAAAGGGGATTACTACGAGTTATATATATGGTGAAGGGAGTATGGTTGTATGTTTTTCGTAAAAAAGTAGAGATTATGGAAGAAATTGGGTGGTTGATTTAAAATGACACCTAGGGATGAGAAAGGATATGGTTTGGATTCCTTATAATAAAATTGGCTAAGTGGATGAAGTTATGGTTATATGTATAGGTTATATAATGTTTGCTATTATTATATAAAGGATTTTAGTAAATTTGACAAGTGGAGTGGCCTTTAGAATGGTAAAAATATGATTACGGAAATGAATAGGGTGATAAGGTTGAAAGCGGTAATGAACAAGGTTATTGTAGAAAGGTGGGTAAGATGGTGGAAGGAAAATTGTAATAAGGTTGTAAAATGTAAAAATAATAGAAAGAATTGGTACCGATATTCATTCTAAGTTAAAGGATGTTATTAGATTGTATATAGGGTTGTTGGAATGTTAGTGCAAATTTTATGACTTTGGAGATAACAAAAGAAAGTTGGTTTTTGAAACGAATAGAGTTATTGTCCCAGGATCATTTTACTTGGCTTGAAAATAGGTTAGAAAAGGGTTGGTGGAAGAACATGGAAAAAGGGCATGGATTGAGTGTGGTTATGTTGTTAAACTTGAGGTATATAAATTGATCTTGGTATGTTTGGTACTAGTTTTGGGCATTTGAAAAACAAAGGAAAGTAGTGCAAATGACATTTGGTTTGCAGAATTGCTGTTAAGGTAGTCACTTGAATCTGATGCTCCCGATTTTGGCCTTGGCACAAGTCGTGCCGAAAGGGAGCCTGAGAAGTGCAAATATACCTTTTGCTCCCATTACGTGAAAACGATTCGTGAAACTTGTCAAAATCGTTACGATCAAAATGGGGAAAAAGGCAGAGTCGTAATTTTATGCCGTAGAGGACACGAGTCGTGTAACCCTGCCAATGGAAATTCTGAATCAACTTTTAAGGAAACTTGGAAATCTAATGGAGCTTAGAGCATAAACTTTGAACCCTCTTTGAAATCTATGATTAAAAAAGTAGAGCACTTTAACTACACATCGATGTCTTAATTGGTTTTAAAATGGAATTGGGAAAGTCAGTTTAAATATTGCTTGGAAACGGGTTGGAAGCCATTGTTAATTGAGAACCAGAAGTTTACTAGAAAGCTTGGTATCTGTTTAAGGAACTTGAAAGGGAGTTGTGTAATGTGATGTTATGAACACGTAGAAGCTACTTGTATATTGTTATACCCCTACGGTGGTTACTTAGGGAGGGTTTATATGTTAAATTGGTGCGTGATACAAATATTTGTTGCACGGCATCGTTGGTTTGATTATGAGCATACATGCCATACGTTGGATTATATTACGACTCATTAGTGTTTTATATATATGTTTACATTAATGGAGATGTTCAACATGAGTAGGTATTGTACCATGTTTTATACTTTGTTCCAAACATGAGTAATTTGTACCATGTTTTATACCTGTTCCAACATGAGTAATTGTACCATGTTAAATATATTGATATCCTATTGGGTGGATTTGACTTCAAGTAACTGTTATGTGCTTGAATGTGATTATGATTATGTTTAATATCAGCTATTGATATTTCGGGGTATAATGAAAATACGACCACTTTATGAGAAGTTGTAACATAAGGTGCTCGGGTTTCATTATACCTGTGTACCGTTTCCACCCCATTGTGTAGCCCACAGTTTGGGGCTCAGCTGTTACTATGGATATGCCTAAGTAGTTCATTAGAATACTGATACCTTACATGGTTCCCTGAAAAATGGGTCTTGTAAGGCGTGAATAGGCCTAAGCTATTCCACACATATAAGAGGATGGGTTCCCATGAGGATGTATACCCATCCCCTACCCATGTAGTACGACTTTTTTGTTCAGACGGGAAAAGGTAAGGTCAGGTAAACGTGAATGTGTTTAACCGTATTCCAAATATGATGTTGAACAACTTGTTTCACGTGTTGCATCTTATTTGGCATCTTGCTGCATGCATAATAGCTTACTGAGATTCTTTCTCACCCCTTCTCCCTTTAATTTTTTTAGTTCCAGCTGAGACAGGTAGACCAGACTGGTGAGGCCGAAAGGGAGTTTGGACCGTCCTCTGGGTTGTCAGGGTACGTTTAGTGTTTGAGAGTTGGGAATAAGTGTGATTATTATTAAATTGAGAAAAAATAAATATGTATAACGTTTTATAAATATTTTCCATGTAATGTTGTAAATTAAAATAGGTTATA